>PVLD010010345.1:0-71255 GCA_004027595.1 Dinomys branickii
CTCCGAAGCTGAAGCTACGAATGCCGAAACGAGGGCGTGGGCCAGGGGTGTGCTTGGAGCGGCAACCTCCTCCCTCTCTATCTCGTCTCCCTCCAACTGCGCCATGTCAGATCTGTGATCCCCTCCTCCAGAGGAGGTTCTGCTTAGACTTTCCGAGGGTTTCACTTCCTATCTCAGATCCCTCTCGAGTTCAGGATATTTTTATACAGATTTTAAAATCTAAAAAATGTGAGTTCTCTACTGCTATTTTCTGTGTGTGTGTGTGTGTGTGTGTGTGTGTGTGTGTGTGTATGTGTGTGTGTGTGGGGGGGGGTCCCTTGGGGCTCCCTATGAATTTTAGTATGGACTTTTCTATTACTGGAAGAAGAGCCACTGGGATTTTGTAGGGTGGTGAATCCAGTCACTCTGGCAGTGCCGACATCTTTTTTTTTTTTTTTCTGAGATTAAAAGAGGATCATGCTGTATGACCAACTGCCATAAACAGCAAATTACCAACATGTACACAGCGTCATAGTTTCAACTGCTGGAAGGAGTGTGCTTTTTTTTTTTTTAAAGACAAAAGAATGGAGACATATGAACCAGAATAAGCCATAAACAATACCAAAAATACAAAATTATACAGAATGTAGTAGGGAATTAGCACTGGATGTTGTATTACATAATGTTCTCTTCACACTAGCTATCACATAAACATTAAAGGAAATACCAAATTACAGAGAAGACAGTAGGGAATTAGCACTGGATACTGTATAATATAAAGTTATTTTCACTTCTGTTAATACAAAAACAATTGAGGAAATACAAAATTATAGAGAATATAGAAGGGAATTAGCTCTGGATGCTGTCCTACGTAGTGCTACCTTCACACTTGTTACTCAGTTACACAGATGATGGCCCATTTGATCATTCAATTTTCTCCTCCCTCATCTCCGTTGCCCTACCACTCAATCAGTCTTCTTCCCTGTGATAATAACTGTATTCCTGGGTTTATGTATACCCCTGGACTCTCGCCTTGGGAAGAGATATAGCTACCTCAGACTATACTATAACATACATGGGTGTATACAAACTGCCATGGTCGGAGGTGGAAGAGCACCCATGCTCACAGCACACCGCCTGGATCCGCCCCGTCACCATGCTATGGGTGGGGGCGGGTCCAGTCTGTGGGGTGCCCTCAGTGGGGCCCACAGTGGAAGCAGCCAGGGGGCCCACAGCAGGAACAGCCGCAGGACCCACTGTGGAGCAGCCGCGGGGCACACGCCCGTGTCGCGGCGTCCTCGGTGACCCGTTCAGCTCTGTCCCATTGCCTCGATGCCGGAGGTCCTTTCTTCTCCTCCTCCCTCCTCCTGATCTCCAGTATTACCGTTCCCCACTCTTTGCAGCTGGGCATTGGACGAACTTACGATGCTTGGTATAAGGGCTTGAAATCTCCCCGGCCCGTTCTCACTGTGTTAGTTCAGGGTATGAACTGGGTTTAAAGATTAGTTCTAGAATAGAGTTGGAGGATTTTCTCGGGTCTGCTGTATAGAGTATGTTGTTGTTTTTCAGACTCCCGGTCTGCTGCCCCTCATCCAATTTGTTGCTATGGGTTCACGCAAGGTCCACATGTGCAAGCTGTAAGGAGACCCTCTTGGTGCTCACATTAATAGTTTGGGGTGAGTCCTGGAGACCGTGGATTCGTCCCATTCTTGCCAGGAACAGGAGGTGCTTGCTCAAGCCGCCGAGTCTCAAGGTGCTCCCAGAGAGAGCTCAGGGTGGGAGCTGAGTCCCGGCAACCCAGCTCATGCTTCCTGCCTGATGTTGGAGTGAGAAGGGCGTGGGGCCACGTGATCCATCTTCATCTGCATCTCCCTCCCCTTGCGGTGCTGGAGGCCCCGTCCGCTCATCGGCCGGATCCCTGGGAGCTGCCGTGGCTTGCCGCCGAGGTTCCCTGCTGCTCTCTGCCAGTAACCACTCACCCAGCGGAGAGGCAGGGGACCACCACCTCGAGGCAGGCGCAGAGCCGGGCGTGGTGGGCTGTGTACTAGTTGCATTGATTCTCTCCAGGCGCTGATTAGGAAGGTTGCCGCAGGGTGGGGACTCTGCCCCAGTGGCTGTTGTAACTTCTCATCCTCACACTGGGTTCGACAACTGCTCCCGACCGCCACTGCCTCTTTTCCTGGCTGCGCCCTCCCCTCTCCAGCCCTGGACCAGCTCTTGGAACTCTGCTCTCCCCTGGCCGAGTTGGGAGGCTTCTGTGAGCGTGGGCCTCCGAAGCTGACGCTCTTTCCTTTCTGTCCTTCACATGTTGCTCTATTCCTATATTCCTTCGTCTGAGTGGTATTCCTCCGGGAGGTTCTCTCTCTGCTGCCTACCCGGTCACCATCTTGAAGTCCTCTTGTTAAATTTATTTAGTTATTTGTTTCTTTCTAATGAATTCACCATTACATTTCTAAAGTTCTGAAATGGCCAACAGCCCATAGAAAGATACCACTTTAGGCTCTTGCTTGAAACCAACAGCTTCAGAAAACTGCTGGCCTTGATTCAGAGCCATAGTGCTGACATCTTAACAGCGCTGTGTCTCCCCCTCTACCCATGCAGATATCCGTGTTTGTCGGCGTCTTTCTTCATTTCTCTCAGGAGCATTTTGTAGTTTCCAGCACACAGGGCTTTCAACTTCTTGGTCAGTTTATTCCTAAGTATTTTATTTCCTAAATATTTTATTCTTTTGAGACCATCCCACTTTATTTAGGGTTCTAAAACATGTAAGGTTCTAAAACTCACCTTACTGTCAAAGGGGATTACCCTTCCATGAAATTTTACACATCCTTCAAAAATGGAAAGGTATAAAGGGCAGGATAAAATTTTTCAGAAAGTTGATTAGGAAAAGAATCTGAAACTATCAACAATAGTCATTGTTGAGTGATATGGTTACAGGTGATTTTTTTTTTTAGAAATTTCCCTATATTTTTCAGTATTTCCAAAATACCACATTTCTTTCATGAGATTGAAAAGTAACATTGTTTTAAACAAGGAATATGGATTGGTTTAGTTACAGCAGGAAGAGCCCTCCACAAATGCTGCCTTGTAGGTATAAGTTAAGAACAGGGAGAGAACTACAACGAAACCAAGGAAATCTGAAACTAAGTCATGATGCAAAAACACCTAAAAATAAGCTGAAATTAGGTATTCAGAATTTAGGGTGTTGATACCATCTCAAAGAATCAGATATGAGCTGCCTAAAATGTTCCCGGTACGTTCACCACCTATGGGAGTCTCCACAAACCTTCAGGTGATCAGGGCTCAGCTGGCCTCTGGAGCAGAGCCTTCGGCCCTGCTGAAACATATACTTTACAGATACAACCAGCGGGCTTACAGTGCAGCCACAAACTTGCACTGCACTGGGACAGGCTTTGTCATGGCTGAGAAGAAAGAGGCTGGCTGAGTGGACTCTTCCTGTTGTCACCAGGGTACGTGTCCTCAGGGTGCGTGTCCTGCCCAGAACACGCCTCCCTGCTGAGCTGCAGTGGCAAGTGCAGGAGTTCGCAGGGGCCCACTAAGTGCAGTGCCAGCCAGCAGAGGCTGTGTGTGGGGTGGAGCACACGTCGCGCCAATTGGAGCCCTGCTGTCCACCAACAGCACGCTGGGAAGACCCCTCTGTAGGACGGGATGTGGACAGCATGCGAGAGGCCCCCGCCAGACTAAGCCCTCTGGGCAGCTTCCTCCTGCCTCCTTGTTGGGCTCAGCACTGCAGGTCAGAGCCCCAACTGTGCCCGGCCCTGAGAGGTGCTCTGCCAGTGGGGAGCAAACAAGTGAATGAGGGAAGCATGCAGCAACACCCAATCTGGTTTTGTTTTGTTTTGTTTTTTGTTTTGAGACAAGGTTTTGCTTTGTAATAATTCAGGCTGGCCTCAGATGCAGTGATCCTCCTGCCTCAGCCTCCCGTGTGCTAGGAATACAGGTGTGCACCACTACGCCAGGCTGATCTTTAAAATCATGTTTTCTGTCTCTTTCCCTGAAGCATGTGACAAAGAGGGATGTGCTACAGAAGTATCCGGACAGCAGCACTTGCCTTGCCCCTCATGCACACCCTGCTCCATGCCCGCTTCAAGAGTGGTGTCCACGGATCACTCTGCATCGTGTCTCCCCTCCCCCACCTCTACAGCTCACACTGCCGCCTTCCACAGGAAAACATATGCAGGCTCACCACGCCTCTCCATGTGCCTCCCAGCAAACACACCAGGAGAGTGGGTTATGACCCAAAAGGGGTTGTTACCCTTTTTCCTCTGGTTCCCCCACCACTGTGTTCTTCTCTACTGAATGCTAACTGCTTGTAAACATATCCCACTTACTGTATTGTGAGGTGGTATTTCTGAATAAAATTTTCAAACTTCATTTCTAAATTAAGCTAAACATTTTCTTTCTCAACAAGTTCATGGCAAATTAGAATATACTTGTATTTTAGTAAAGAAGCTTAGCAGCAATTAACAGAAAGCTGGGTTTTGAACTTAAGAGATTGGAGGCACTAGAACAGCAGTGTGCTGACACTGGGCTGGCCAGCACTGCTTTTCAAAACAGTGGAAACTACATGAGTCTGAGTGATGTGTTCTGCTGAGTAAGAAATCTAATCTTAATAAACTGGCTTCACTTGTGGTTTAAAATAGATTTTTTTCCTTAGACAGATCAAAGGTACCTAATATTCAGCTGTGTGCAAAGACTGCCAGGGAGTGTATGCTTGCCAACAGCAAGGACAAAGGGACAAGCCTCGGTGGCCCTGTTGATTTGAGCAAGTCCTGTGAGTGATTAAAAGGAACAGTCAAGCTGATCCATGGGGAAGCTCAGCGCAGTTAGGTGGAGTAGACGAAGCAAAACCTTTCCCGGGTCCTGGGCTAGGACCTGGGCTCACTTTTATGTGCACTGCAGCTGGGCTATGAAACCTTTCAGGCCAATGCAAATGTCCCACTTCTACCTTGTTCTGAGTGTGGGACATCCACACACAAAGCATATGAAGTTTATGTGCATCCAAGAGCTTCCATGCCAACCATTCTGTCTGATCTGCCCACATGCTCACATCCTTACCAACCCTACGCAGGTCACCTGAGCAAGAAGCCTCATTTTTCTAAGACACCGAGGTGGGGAGACTGACTGGGCTGGGAGAGGACAGGGGTAGGTCCCGGAGGATTTTCATTCCTCTAGCAAACACAGTGTGTGTGTCCTGGAGCCTTGGCAGAAGCCAGGCTGGGACGGGGACACGGACACACACACACACACACACACACACAGAGCCGCCTATCCTCTGTGATGCTCTGAGCAATGATGTGTGTGCTGAGTGGATGACACATCTGGGGTGCTCTGCACCCGTGTGTCCACTTCCAGTGAGGGACAGAAGGACACACGAATATATGAATGTGCTCTGTGGGATGGCTTAAGGGGCGTTACAGGGGACCCACGCTCTGGCACACACTGCGACATGGGCGGCCTTGTGAGTGTCATATAAGTGAGCTGAGCCAGACTGAGGGTAAATGCTGGAGGACTCTGCTCACTTCTGACCCCTGGGGTTGTCAAACTCTCCTAGGTGTGTTCAATCTTTGGCCCAGGGGCTGTGTTTTTTGTTGTTGTTGCATAATAGCAAATATAGAAAAGGGAAGTTTTGAGCAGGGTGCGGCAGCTGAGGCAGGAGGATGTCAAGTAAGAGCGCAGCCCAGGCAAACAATTTAGCAAGACTGTCTCAAAATGAAAAGGGTCTGGGAATGTGCCTCAGTGTGAAGGCCTTAGCGTGAACCAGTGTGCTAGTTCCCCTGTTTCTCAAAAAAAGGAAGTTTTGCTACTTATGTACATTAAATTCTTCACGAAGCCCAGGCAACCCACAAGGCTGGATGTGGTGCGGGAGTGGAGAGCTCCAGGGCAGAGGGGGACCTGCTGTTACACGGGCAATTTCTACTGGGGATGACGAAAACTTTGGGGCACAGATGGTAGTGACAGGTACACAGCGTGGTCACCATACTGAATGTGCTGAACTACACACTCACAGTGGCTAAAGGAGAAAAGTGCGCTGTGACTATTTTACCACAATTTAAAAAGCAGACAAGGAAGGCTGAGCCAGGGCCGCTCAGGAGATGCCTGGAGGGAAGAGGCAGCGGGCCATGGCTGCCTGTGGGGAGGGCACAGCGCAAAGGGGGAGACAGGTCTGCAGCTGAAGGGACCAGGAAGACGTGGGGCTGTGCAGGAATAGTGGCTCTGTGTGCGTGCGTGCGTGTGTGTGTGTACATGTACATGGAGGAAAAGCCACTCTAGGAGCCAGGGAAATTGTGTGAGGGGTGCCAAAGGCCTAAGCTAAGCGCTTCTGTGAAATGTGAGATTGCGGCTGTGCAAAACAAAGCCCTGTTGCTGGCCACCCAGAGAGGACGCAGGCTGACCCTGTAGTAACTCACAGGACCTTTATGGCAGAGGAGTGTGGAAGGGAGGCACCCTGCAGGGCAGGCCTGGGCCAGCTTGGACCTAGCCTGTGTGCCGGGCCACCAACTCTGCACTCCTCCCAGACATGGTACTGCTGTGCCACTGAGACAGCTGTGAATGCCATGGCACCTAGGGCAGCCACTGTGGTCACTGTTCTGCTCCCCTCCCTGTGCTCTGACCAGCACAGATGGTCAGAGGTCTGCTGCGACCTCACTGGCCTCACCAAGGCCAGGCGTGGTAGGTGATCAAGAGCAGGCACAAGACGAAAACAGGAGGCGGCAGAAGGGTCAGGGCACAGAGGCCACAACTGGGTGCAGCAAGTCTGCTCTCTCCATGCAGACTGAGCAAAGGCCGCATTCTGGTAACTTCCACATACTCCATTTTCATTATTCTTCAGACAAGAGGCACAACTCGCTGTAAATATATGCGTAATGCATTTTAAGCAGTTCAAAACAAATGTATGGCACAACTTTCAACTGTACCAGAAAACAAACTGCTTTGAATGAGGGTGAAGTATTTCTCTTTTACAAAAGGAAGGAAAGATACACAAAATATTTCAGTGCCATTCAAAAGCCAGTCTAAGAAAACTCAAGTAAATTCTAACAATAATGCACAAAAGGCCCAATACTTGGCAGCTGTGTCGTGCCAGGAGCTCAGTGAACTGACGCTCTGTGCCTGCCCTGTTCCAGTATCACTTTGGCTTCTTCTCTTCCTTTGGTTTCTAGAACAAGGAGAACAGCCTCAAGAGGCCAAATCACGATTAACTTTCGCGTTCCACAAGTCACTTAAAGAACCTGGGCTTTTCACTTGATATTTCTGTCTTCCAGGACAAGAATCCCAAATGAAGGGGCTTACTCAGAAAAGCCTTCCAACGAATAGGTCTGAAGATTGTGTATAACCTGTTAAATAGGAAATACTGCGCTGCTTTTCACCTGGCAAGTGACTAACGCTTCTCAATGACCTGGGACTAGAAAGGTGCAGGTTGATAGCTCGTGCTCAGGGGCAGTGTGCACCGCATCTTTGGGAAGCATGTGGGCAGGATCTAGAAGGGGTTCTTGAAAATACCTCCACTTTGATCCATTTCTTTTTTTTTTTGAACCTGACTTAAGGAAAGGTTCAAAGATGTGAACAATGCCCTATGAGCTTTGTTTGTAATGGTTGAAAATCCAGGCACACATAGAATCAAGTAATGACAGATAAAAATCATGCCTCTCCACTCCCAATAACGTCAGAACAAGACAAGCGTGCCTGCTCTCACCACACTATGTAACACTTTATCAGTAACTCAAGGTGAAGACATGAGAGGTAAAAGATTTAAAAGTGGAGGTTAAACTAGCCAGGTGTGGTGGTCCACTCCTGTTATTCCAGCAGGAAGGCTGAGACAGGAGGGTCATAGGTTTGAGTTCTGTCTGGCTGGGTTCAATCCCCAATACCACAAAAAGGGGAGATTATCTTTATGATTAATGATTTAATTAGGTACCCAAAAGAATCTTATTGGAAACAATAAGAAAATTTATCACAGGCACTTGATATGAAAGTTAGAGTAAAAAATCAATAGCTTTCACAGAAACAATAAACAATTATTTAGAAAACACATGGTAGAGAAAATCCCACCTAAAACAGCAACCATAAGGGGCTATCTGGGGGTTAACTTAATACTAAACGAGAGAAACCCACATACAGGAAACTGAAAAACACCCCTAAAGGAAACAAGAACTGTTCTTGGACAACAAAGATGCAGCATATTCCTAAGTAAGACATGGCAAACATCAGATGATGCCCACCCTTGGATACTTTAAGATTTAATGGCTCCCAGTGAAAACGCCAACAGTTCATTGTGCAACAAGACAAGCCAACTGACTGTCCAACTGCTTGTCATGGTACCAGTCTTGTCGTCACAAACTGCTTTAGTAGAATGCATATACATAAACATGTATTTACATCAATGATGTCAGAAATCATTGTTTTCACTGTAAGACATATAACTATAGACATCCACAAAACAAGTGAAAACACTAACTGTCAAGATGAATTGCAAACATCAATCTGAATGCATGGTTTAAAAAGCTCTGTGCTCTAGTTCCCTTCATGGAAAGCACTTGAAAGTAATGTCAGTCCAGTAGCAATGGGTGCGTCCTACTCACGATGAGGACAGCATCCCCTGAGTTACACAGCAGCGCCTCTGCTGTACTCCAGCCAGATTCCAGGACCCGCAGGGACAAGTGGAAATCTGGGCAGAACAGCTGAGCTGGCTAACTTAACAAGTCAGTGTTGTGGTTTAAATACTCATATATATAAAGAACAGTTATAATTTAATATTAAGAAAACAACTTAAATAGATCTGAATTGATATTTCATTAAAGATGACATGCAAATGGCCAAAAGGCTTTGAGAAGATGTTTAACATATCAAACCATTAGGGAAATACAAATTAAAACCACAGCGAGACGCCACTGCACACCTCAGAAAGGCTACCATAAAAAAGACAGGCAATAGCAAGAATCGGCAAGAATGTGGACACACAGAAGCCCTTGTTTGGCAATGTAAAATGGTGTAATCTCTTGGGAAAAAGCATGAAAGTTTCTTAGAGAGAGACACAAATTGGAATGTCCACTCTTAGGTACACATCCAGGGGAAATTAAAATATGTGTTCACTTATCTTTGAATAGTCACAGAAACATTATTCCTAACACCATAAAAAGCACCCACATGCCTCTGAACAGGGTCCATGGATAAAGAGCATGGGGTATATCCATATAGCAGAATATTATTCATCATAAAAAAACCAAAGTGCTGAATAGTGGTGAACCTCAAAAATACTGTATCAAGTGGAAGAGCTGGATGTAAAAGACACATATTGTACCAAGCAAGAATACTACACTCAGCAAAGCTATCTTTTAGCAATGAACTAAAGTCTTCTCCAGAGAAGTAGAAACTGAGCAAAAAGTATAAAACTTACTAGTAGAACAGACACACAAAAAAGAGAATTGAACCTTATCAATACAGAAAACCACTGAACCACAAAGATAAATAACAAGAACAACAAATGATCTACAAAACCAGAAAACAGTCAACAGAATGAGAGGAGTATGTTCTTACCTATTAACTCCACACTTACCAGATAGGATGAATAGATTTGAGACAGGGTCTCAGTATGTAATTCAGGCAGGCTTTGAACTCACTATGTAGCCCAGGCTGGCCTTGAACTCATGGTGATCCTCCTGCCTCAAGCTGTTAAGTGCTGGGATTATAGGAGTGTACCACCATGCCCACCTGGATGAATGGATTTTTTAAAAGGCCCTACAAGAAATTCACTTCACTGGTAAAGAAAGACAGACACATAGACCAAAAGTGAAAGGATGGGAAAAGATACTCCACGCGAATGAAAACCAAAACTGAGTAGGAATAGCTCTGCTTATATCAGAGACAGCCATTAAGTCAGAACCCATAAAGAGAGAGACATGGGTCATTGAATAATGATGAAGGGACAAACTCAGCAAGAGGAGGTGATGAATGTACATGTATGTGCTCCCAACAGTAGAATACTCAAGTACATAAGGAAAATATTATTAGGTCTAAAGGGAGAGAGAGATTTCACTACAATAATATATAAGGACTCCAACACCCCACCTCCATCCACACACCCCACTTTCAATTGTGTGTGTACAGATTATACCACACACAAATAAACAAAGAACATTAGACTCAGACTATACTACAGATCGAACGGACCTGAAAGACATTTACAGAACCCTTCCTCTAACAGTCGTAGGATTCACACTCCTATCTCAGTACATACAACATTCTCTGGGATAGATGGTATATTAGGACAAAAACAAGTCTTAACACATTAAAATCACTCAAAATCATTCCATATATCTCCTCTGTCCACATTGGAATAAACTAGAAACCAACAAGAGGAACTTTAGAAACTATATGAATACAAGGAAACCCAGTAACAGTCTCCAACATGACCAGCCAATCAACAACAATTAAAAATGCATTGGAAAAAATGAAAATGGAAACTCAACATTTCAAAACCTACAGGATACAGCAAGAGCAGTATTGAGGAAAGTTTTTAGCAATAAATGACTACATACACACATACAAAAAAGAAAAACAAAAAAAGAGAAAGATTTCAAACAATGATATAACTCAAGGAATTGGAAAAGAACTAATCAAACTCAAAATCAGTAGAAGAAAGGGAATAATATAGATCAGAGCAGACATAAACAAAATTGAGATTCACACAAATGATTAATGAAAGAAAAAAATCAATTTTTTAAAAAGATAAAAGCAATACATCTTTACCTAGATTATGAAAAAAGAATTGGCCTTGAATCAAGGCCAGCAGTTTTCTGAAGCTGTTGGTTTCAAGCAGGAGCCTAAAGTGGTATCCTTCTATGGTCTGTTGGCCATTTCAGAACTTTAGAAATGTAATGGTGAATTCATTAGAAAGAAAAAAATAACTAAATAAATTTTAAGCCAGGTGCTGTAATCACAGTTCTTGAGAGGGTGAGGCATGAGGATTGTTGTGAGTTTGAGGGCAGCCTGGGCTACATTAAGTGAGTTTAAGGCCAGCCTGTACTGCATAGCAAGACCTGTCAAAAAAACAAAAACAGGCTTGCAGAGCCACCAGGTGTGCAAAGCTGCCACCGGGCACAGTCCTGTCATGGGGTGCGGGCGAAGTAGCCACAGACTGCACGGTGATGCCGGGGGGGGGGTGCAGAGCTGCCAGGGGACTGTGGGGCCATGTGGTTCTGCTGCACGGGGCGCGCAGAGAGTCCCGGGCCCCAAGGTCCTGCCTCCACCTCGGAATCCCTCTCCCTCTGCCCTGATGCCGGCCCTCCAAGATCCTAGGCGCGTGACCTGGAAGAGGAGCAACAGCCATGGGTCAGCGAGAGCAGCCAGGTCAACAACATGCTGGGAGGCTGAGGCTTGCTACTAATATGAGCGCTGAGAGGGACTCCATATCGCTTGCAAATATGAACTTTGTTTTTTTTTTTTTTTCCGGGACCGGGGATCGAACTCAGGGCCTTAGTGCTTAGCGGCAAGCACTTACCCTACTGAGCTGTACCTCCAGCCCGCAAATATGAACTTTGTATCAACCCACAGAGACAAGATATATGAAAAACAGCAGTCCTGGAGATTGAGAGATAACAACATACTCTAAGACCTGAGAAACTCCTCCAGTTGTCTCCCAAAACTACTAACTAAACTTAGTACACACCCTGAACTACCTCAGTGAGCATGAGTTGGGGAGACCTCACACCACCTATGCCCAGCATCAAAGGATTCGAAATGAGAATTCAAACCCTCACAAGGAGCAAACAAGACTCCTTCCTGAAAAACAGCTCAGCAACTGTCATGGTGCAGTTTGAGAAAGAAGAGGAGGAGAAAGAGGGAATCACCACTCCATGCACACCCTGGGCCCACTCCCTTATTCCTATGCTCACAGCTTCAGCTTTGGAAGCCCATGCTCACAGAAGCCTCCCGACTCGGCAAGAGGAGAGCGAAGTTCCAAGAACTAGGCCAAAACTGGAGCAGAAAAAGCCTAGCCTGGAAGGTGACCGGGAAAACAGCAGAGAGGGATCCTCCCGTAGGATCGCCACCCAGACACTGGACTATAACAACATGAGAATGACAAGAGGGAGAGAGGCGGGTTCCCTGGTACCAGGAAGGTTTAGAAATGAGAATCAAGTCAGGGGGCTCCCTGCAGGCTATATGGGGACCCTGAGGTCTGGATTGGGTCCCTGGGAGCACCTCGCTGGGTCAGCGCCTGGAGGTCTGTGGGGGCGACAACGTAGACTCGATCAGGCCCACAGGAGTGCCTCATAGGGGTGGGGAGGAGCCCGGCAGTCCTTGGGGAGTGACCCTGAGGACTTGGCTGGGCGCCCAGGAGCGCCTCATTGGGGTAGAGCCCAGCGGTGCTCGGGAGTGACCCCGAGAGCTTGACCGGGCCTCTGGGAGCGCCTCAGAGTGGAAGCCTGCGGACTGGTCCTGGTCCCTGAGAGTGCCTTGCTGGGGCAGAGCCCAGCAGTGCTCGGGGGTGACCCAAGAACTTGACTGGGCCTCTGGGAGCGTCTTGTTCGGGTGGAACCTGGCGGTCTGTGGGGACAACCCTGAGAACTGGTCCAGGTCCCTGGGAGCGCCTTGCTGGAGTGGAGCCCAGTGGTGCTTGGGGGCGACCCTGAGAACTTGTCTGGGTCTGCAGGAGCGCCTTGTTTGGGCGGAACCTGGTGGTCTGTGGGCCAGCCCCATGAACTGGTCTGGGTCCCCGGGAGCACCTCGCTGGGGTGGAGCCCGGTGGTGCTTGTGAGCAACCCTGAGAAATCAACCGGGCTTCTGGGAGCACCTTGCTGGGGCGGAGCCTGGCGGTCCTCAGGGTCAACTCTGAGGACTTGACTGGGCCCCCGGGAGTGCCTTGTTGGGGGGGAGCTCGAGGGTGACCCCAAGACATCGACTGGGCCTCCAGGAGCACCTCATTGGAGTGGAATATAGTGGTCCACAGGGGCAACTCTGAGGACTAGATCGGGTCCCCTGGAGTGCCTCGCTCGGGTGGAACCTGGCAGTGCTTCGGGGTGACCCAAGAACTTGACCAGACCCCTGGGAGCACCTTGTTCAGGTGGAACCCAGCAGTCTGCAGGGGTGACCCCACGAACTGGTCCAGGTCCCTGGGAGCACCTTGCTGGGGCGGAGCCTGGTGGTGCTTGGGGGCGACCCTGAGAACTCAACCAGGCCTCTGGGAGTGCCTTGTTCAGGCAGAACCTGTTGGTTTGTGGGGACTACCCCATGAGCTGGTCCGGGTTCCCTGGAGTGCCTCACTGCGGCAGAGCCCAGCGGTCCCCGGGGGCAACCCTGACAGTCAGTCGGGCACCCAGGAGCACCTTGCAGAGGCAGAGTCTGGCAGTCTTTGGGGTCAACCCTGTGGACTTGACTGGATTCCTGGGAGTGCCTCGTTGAGGTGGGGCCCAGTGGTCTGAGGGGTGAACCTGCGGATTGGATTAGATCCCTGAGGGCCTTGAGGGCTTATCAATCTGGTATAACCATAGTGTATTTGGTTCCCTGCCTATGTACCATCTTTGAGGATGGGTGCTTTTCCACCTAGTGCCATAGTAATTTGAGTGCAACCATGTTTGTTACAGCATAATTTGAAGCAGCCATGTGCCTCCCCAATGTGAGAGCCCAAGGGAGTAAATAAACCAAAAAGTACAGTTACTGTCAGAGGGAAGAGGATTGATTGGGTGGGAGAACGATGGACATGAGGGTGGAGAAAACTGCTTGATTACTCGAACGTGCCATCATTTGTATAACTGAGTAACAAGAGTGAAGATGTCATTTTGTAATACAGCATCCATGTGTAATTCCCCAATATCTGCTCTATAATTCTGTGTTTCCTTTATTGTTTATGCATTATACTGATTTATAACTGAGTAAGAAATGAAAAGATAACATTATGCAATACAACAGCCATTGTCAATCCCCTATTATCTTCTGTATAGTTGTGTATTTCCTTCATTATTTTTGAGATAACTGAGTAACAAATATGAAGATGATATGTAAAACAGCATTCACTGTCAATCCCCTACTATCTTCCCCATAATTTGTATATTTCCTTATTGTTTTTGTTATTCGAGTTTATATTCTCTTATCTTTAAAATTAAAAAAGTATCTAAACAATAAAGAAAATATTTGAACAAATTTAATATCCTTTAATGAGAAAAGGCCCTCAATGCATTAGGTATAGAAGAAACATGCCTCAGTCTGATAAAGGCAGCACATACTGAATGGAGAAAAACTCAGAGGATTTTCTCTAAGATTTGGAACAACACAAGGATGTCCACTTCCACCACACTTATTCTCTCTCTCTTTTTTTTTTTTTGTCTTTTTGAGACACGGTCTCACTATGCAGTTCAGGCTGGCCTTGAGCTTACTTTGTAGCCCCCACAGCAATCCTCCTGCCTCAGCCGCCCGAGCGCTGGGATTATAGGCATGTGCCACCACCACACTTATTCTTGATAGCACTGGAAAGTTCTAGCCAGAGCAACAACCAGACAAAGAAATTAAAGGCATCCAAATCATAGAGGAGGAAGTCAGGATTCTATTTTCACAGACAATATAATCTTATATAGAGATAAACCTAAAGATATCACCAAATTATTAAAACTGATCAAGAAATTCAGGACAGTTGTAAGGCACAAAATCATTTAAAAATCAGTATCACTTCTGCACATGAACAATAAATTTGCCCATTAACAATAGATATGAGTAACAATATAAAATAAAATACTCAGGAATAAGCTTAAGGATGTGAAAGATCTCTACAATAAAAATTACAAAACACTGATGAAAGAAATTAAAGTGGACACACAAAAATGAAAAGATATCCTATGTCCATGAACTGGAAGAATTAATATTATTATACTATCTATAGCATGCAAGAAAATCTACAGATTTAATGTAATTCCTATTAAAATACCAATGACATTCTTCACAGCAATAGAAAAACAATCATATTTATAATGGAAGCACAAAAGTCCTCCAACAGCCAACACAACGTCATCAAAAAGAATAATGTTGGAGACATCACAATACTTAACTTCAAAATATACTATAAAACCACATCACTAAAACAATAGGATACTGGCATAAAAATTGACACATGGGCCAAAGGACTAGAACAGAAAGTCCAGAAACAGATGTACACACCTATGGCCAATTGATTTACCACAAATATGCCAAAAAATATCCTAGCGAAAGAACAATCTGTGTCGTAAACTGTTCTGAGAAAACTGAATATCCACATACACAAAGATGAAGCAGATCCCCATCTCCCACAATCTATCAAGTCAACTCAAGGTGGACCACAGACTTAAATGTAAGACCTGAAACTATGAAACTACTGGAAGAAAATATAGGGAAAACACTTTGAGACATTGGTATGGGCAAAGATTTTTTGCTAAGACCCCAACAGCATAGGTAATAATAGTAGAAAGACAAATTGGATTATATCAAACTAAGAAGTTTCTGCAAAGCAAAAGAAACAACTTACGGACTGGAAGAAAGTGTTTGCAAACCATTCCTCTGACAAAGAACTAATACACAGAATATGAAAGAAACACAGAGAAAAAAATCCTTAGTGGTCTGATTTTTAAATGGGACAAACAATCTGAGTAGATGCTTCTTAAACAAAAATATACAAATGGCCAGTGAGTAAATGAAAAAATTCTCAACATCACTAATCACCAGGGAAATATGAACCTATATACTATTGGTGGAAACATAAATTGGTGTAGCTGTTATGGGAAACAGTACACATGTACCTCAGTAAACTACAAACAGAACTACCATATGACCCAGCAATCCCACTTCTGGAATATCCAGAGGAAATGAAATCTGCATGTTACAAACATTTGAACTCCTACGTTAAAAAGCAAAGGTAGGAAATCAATTGAGATGCTATGGAGAGTGAGTGGACAAAGGAAATGTGGTGTACAGACACAAAGGAACACTACCGAGCCACACAGAGGATGGAACGCTGCCATCTGTGGCAGTATGGACAGAGCTGGAGGACACGAAATGACATGAATCAGACACAGGAAGACAAATTCTGCACGTTCTCACCAATGTGTGGATACTCTGACAGAAGAGCAGGCACTGGAGGCTGAGAAGAGCAGAGTGCGGGGCACTGAGAGAGGCTGGGTGACAGGTGCCAAAACACAGTCAGATGAGAGGAAAAAGTTCCAGGGTTCTGTAGAGCAGGTTACAACTTACTATTATTTCAAAATAACTAGGAGGGTTTGAAAGTTCCAAAACACAAAGAAATTGTAAATGTTTTAGGAAATATAAATGCTAATTACCCTGATTCTATTTTTAGTTTTTAATTATAAATATTAATTCATAAAATTGTGTAAGTTAATAGGTTTCACTAATTTGTCCTTATAAATTATCACATTGCACCCCATAAATATTACAGCTATTATGTGTCAATTAAAACAAAACGAAGACTCTTATCACAGGAAGATATTGAGCTATTACTTTGAAAATTGGTGAACAGAAAGATCAATCATTTAAAAAAAAAATCACATACTGTGCAGTTTCAAATCTGGAGACAGGAAGTGGACCAACAGCTGCTTTTGGCTGGGGATAGGAGCAGGAGCTAACTGCACACGAGCAAGAGAGAACTTGCCGGGGGTGATGGAAATGGGCCAGAACTGGGGCACTGATGGTCCCACAGCTCAACACAAATGAATGTTCTGCTTACGGTGAGGGAATTTTAGGGCAAATAAATTACGTCTCAATAAAACTCTAAAGAATAGTTAAAAAAACTGGGCATAGTTGAAGGTATTCTCAGAGGAATACATGGCTTTAATTTTTTTGATTATTAAAAAGCAATCTGAAAATAACTCTGACTTATCTCTTTTTTTGGTACCAGGAATCAAATTCAGGAGCTTGTACTTGCCAAACAAGGCATTGTGCTGCTGAGCTTATATCCCTGACCCTTGTATCTGACTTAATAAATGAGGAAAAGGATTAAAGAATAGGATAATTAAAGGGTGGATTTAAAAAAAAGGTAAAGGATGGAGATGAATGATATTAAACACAAACAAAATAGCCAAAAGAAAACAAACTCATAAGGAGACATAACCACTGCAGATGTAGAAGGGATGCACAGACCCCTCACACAGCACCACATGCTGGTCACAGTGTGACCCACTCTGAATGCACTCACGATAGAGAGAAGCAAGCTGTAGGTGACTGGAGAGATGCGCGCTCACCCAGAGTCCTCAGGCAACCTTTGACCCTTCCCGTTTCACGTGTTATTGTCCCTAAACCCAGGCGCAGGGATCCTTGCTGTGAGGGGCGGTGTGAGGGAGCCACACAGAAACCTGTGGCCCACCTTCGGGAAAGGTCGCACAGCGCCAGCATCAGCACATCCCACGCTTGTAAGTATGGAAGTACGGAAAAGGAAGAAAACAAACCCAGCTTCATGTAGTAAACATGGAAGCAAAGAGTCTTAAGAAAATTAGTAAATGAAACTAGGCAATATATAAAAATAATAACATGCTGCAACAATGCAAAGGTAGTTCAAAACAAAACAAAACAAATCTATCAACACAGCGCTCCACTACTGCCTTCACATTTTAAAGAGAAAAATCACATGGCACTGGTAAGATTCACCATGCCCTGGTGCAGGATCACCCAGCCCATACCACTCACGGGGACCACACAGGGTGGAGCCTGGGCCCCACTGCCCACCTGCTAAGGCCTTCTGGAGCCCAGGGCCTTTGTACACTGTGTACCGGGTGCTGACGCGCTTCTCTACCATGGGACAAACAGGCAGCCTGCCCTCCCTCACTGCCTGCTTAATTGGTCCTGGTAGTGGTGTAATGAAATTAGAGCAACTCACGGATATTGGTCTAAACACTGGAAGAAATATAAAGCAGCTAATTACCAATGACAGGACTATTTGGACAGATCCTGGTAAAAGAATCATTAAAGTCAATAAGAAAATTTGGTAGGATGATGGTGTAAGAAAATATTTAAAAACCAATCACTTTTCAGTTAACAAAAACCAACTTGAAGCAGAAATGGAAAAAAATATAACCCAGTCACAAGGATGACAAAAACTACAAAACATTTAGGAATAAATTTAGTGAAACAGGAGGAATTTACAGGAAAATCACAATTTTTTGTTGTTGTTGTTTTGAGACAGGGTTTCCCTACGTAGTTTAGGCTGGCCTTGACTCACTATGTATCCCAGGCTGGCCTCAAACTCACGATGACCCTCCTGTTCCTCCTGTCTCAGCCTCTGGAGTGCTGGGATTACAGGTGTGTGCCACTATGCCTGGCACCACAAAATCTTTTAATAAAAAATGGACAGAAAAACCATCTTCCCAGAAGGGAAAGAGGTATCATGAGTGTTAATCATCCTCAAATTCACATGTAACTTTATTGTGGTGTCAATCAATTCCTATATTTTCTGAACTAGATGTTTTACTGTAGTCCATACACAGAGGACCTAATATTGTAGAATACCTGGGAAAGAATTATCCAACAGAACTCGTGAAAGGAACCGGCTTGGCCAGTGTGAAATGCTCCCGGACATGGGGACTGACTATGGAATCTCCCTTCTGTGGAATGGGGATTCTCAGTGTTAGCAGAACACTGCGTACCACTGTTACTATCTCTGGTGAGAAAAGGAAGGACTGGAGGTTGACAGCAACAAACAGAAGCAGAGCAAACAGCCTGGAGAAAGAGCTGTGTGCAGACTCCCAGAAGAGGAAAAGGAGGACAGGAAGCATACTTGGGCCGATGCCGGAAGCTGTCTGAGCTCTGTCTGTGCTCAGTATCCAGCACGCCCTCGTTACAGCAAAAGCCAGGCTCCAGGCATGATGGGCCTGAGGGAGGGGGCTTGGAACACAAAGGCTCAATAATCCCAAACATCTATATTGTCCTGATTCTGGGCCTTGTGAGGGTGCTGAAAGGAGGAGTCATACCCAGACACTCCTTTCCTCTCTGTCTCACCACTGGGATGCTGAGTCCAGCAGAGCAGGGGTTTACTTTTGTTCAATGCTGGGTACCTCCAGGACCTAGAACAGGGCCTTCTTTCATAGGCACTCAACATACCTTTGCTGCATAGGAATGGGCAGCATTAGAAAGGCATAGACTGTTTGGGAGGGAGAAGACTCACCAGAAATAAAGTGGTGTGCCCACGATCTACCACAAAGCTACAGCAAATATAAACTTAATACAAGCTCTGAGAAATGCAGTGAGTGGACAGCCTGGGGATTTAGCAAGCAAAGAGCAAGAATTAATCCATAAATCTACCCATTCATCTACCCATCCACCCATGTGTCCAACTGCCCACCCACACACTCATCCCTCTCCCCAACACGCCTACCTGACATTCCCTCTGTGCCCAAGGCGTGGGAGATACTCAGGATACAGGGATAAAGAAGATAAACCCTACTCTCACTGAGTGTATACTCAATGACAGTTAATGATAGAACACCACTACTACAGATTGAAGATATGGAAGATGTATTTTAAATTTAGTGTACCAGTCTTTTATTTTTGCAAACATAGAGGTTTTCAGAAGGAAACCTTTCATAAGGACTGTAGGGTGTTTACCCTAATTTTCTCGATACGGTTTTAAGCACCTCAGTTTCAAAATCTGAAGGAAGGCTTTTGGGATTGGACACACTCAGGGGTGCTGGGCTGTGGGGGGGGGGTCCAAGAAAAGAGCACTTTCCCTGACTAATCTCAGACCAAGAACCTTGTTGGAGGTGATTTCCAAGTGAATCATAATAAAGAAAGCCCCCAAAATACTATACACAGTTACTTCTTTCTTTTGTTTTGTTTTTTTGAGATGCAATCTCGCTATGCAGCCCAGGCTGGCCTTGAACCCACAATGCAGCCCAGGCTGGCCCTGAGTGCGTGTTAGTCTTCCTCAGCATCCTGGGTGCTGAGATTAAGGCACGTATTGCCAGGCCACACTTACTTCTTTATTTCTTTAACATCAGAAGAATGAACAGGTTCTACTATAACTTTTACAATTATTCTACTTGTAAAAACTCCTTCCTGAATTATTAAAAGTTCTAAGCTAGAAAATTACTTGAAAAATTGGCTAACTCACAGTCAATATGAAAAGGCTTCATTTCCTGTTTTCTTAGTGTTATAATACATTCATTATTAGATTTTTATCTTACTACCCCCAAATTTTAAAATGTTAGTTGAGTAATAAGTTAATGTATTCAATCTAAGAAAACCTCAAGAAAAAAGGTCCTGCACAGTATGAGCACAGCAAAGGAATAAGGCACTAACAAACTCCCCAGACAGTCCTCCTCCTCCCAAAGAGCCACAAGTTTAACTTTCAAAAATTTACCTTTCAAAGATGGTAGTTTTTGCAGTTCTCTGTTACTAGTGGTGCTGAACCGTGAAGAATTCTGCCGTTTGTCTTTCTTCACCGTGGGCTGAGGAGGGAGTGGTACTTTTACTTTAGTAGATGATGAAGACTGGACAGACAAAATACTGTTTTTTCTGCTGGAAATTTGCTTCCAAAATAAAATAAAAAGCAATGAATAAGTAAAATGCTGTATACAAGCACAACCAAAATTAGTAAAAGAATGCACACAAGTCTTGGTCCAGGACAGAGCCCCTCACTCCACAGAGGACATGACTCCTTGCTGCTCCTGGTGGGTCAGGCTGCAGCCCACCTCTGGCGGCACCGGTTCGGAGAGGCTCACAGTGACCCCTATTCTCACGTCTCCTTCAGACTCTTAGTTCTAAGTATTTTACCATGGCGGCGGATAGGGTGGGCTAAGCAATGACAACTCCCCCAGCACAGCCTAATTCCCACACTTGCGAACATGTGTCTTGACTCGGCAAGAGACTGCAGCTGTGACCAAGTTCAGGGGCTCGTGGTGGGAAGAGATCTGGTCATCATATGGGCCCAAAGTCATCAGCTGAGTCCTTTCAGGGAGGCAGCAGGGCCAGCAGGGAAAGCAATGAGATGTGGAAGAGGTCAGAGAGCAGAGATAGCTGAGGCCTCCTTTGCTGGCTGTGAAGGCGGGGGCGGGAGCCGGGCCAGGCGGCCTCTCGGAGCAGGAGGGTGAGAAGACGGCTTCTCCGCAGCCTCCAGAGGCTGTGTAGGCCTGTTCAGGCCTTCTCTCTAGCTCCACGTCAGACCCGGGACCCCAGAGCTGTACGACGCTGAGCGTGCCGTTAGTGCCGGCCGCTGCCTCTGTGGTCCTTTGTACAAATACGGTAGCAAACATGGTGGACGCCTCCTAAAATGACAGGTTTCTGTCAGGAGCTCGGCACTCAGCCCCCAAAGCGCGGCGAAGGCCCTACAAGGGAGCTTGCCTGTGGCCCGGAGCTGCTCTCCTCCTGGCCCCTCTTTCACTCACCTGTCCCCATGCACCTGACTCATGCACTCATCTCTGGACCGCACTGCCGCCCTCGGGCGTCCAGCCCCTTGTGCAGCCCACGGTGCAGCGCTCAGACACTTGTGACTGGTGGAGGAGAGGCCACAGAGATGCACGCAGAGCTACCAGGGGTCCTCTGTCACCCACATGGGCCCCACACGGACCCCCTGGAGCTCAGCCGGCGCTGGGATCCCCACTGGAGGGCATCCTGGGAATTGACCGGATGACAGCATGCCACGTTTGCTGCCACTCTCCTCTAGTAGTGATGACCACCACTGCAACGCAAGTGTCAGCTGCCAAGTTTCACTCAACACATGCACTATGGTCCCCCATCTATCTGCTCAAAGTGGCGGTGCTAGTTTCTGCACAGATGTGCTTTACAAAAAGACACCAACTTCTAACCACAGCACAAATCCCCCAGCCCGTTCCAAATACATGGGGCCGTGGGGTTGGGCACTCCAACTCAAGCCCTGAGCATATCTGCCCTCATCCCTAATGGAACTGTCACTAAGCAGAAAGAGCTGCTTTATTTTTTCATAAGCTGTTTAAGAATACTTGAAAAGAGTTTTCCAAGATGAAACTGCTCATCACAGCACACAGAATTCTGACCTAGGGGTAAGCAGTCTATGTTCCCTTCCCTGCCATAGCCTGGGACTTCAGGGTCAAAATATATTTTTTGAGGTTTTGACCTTGACATCCACTACAGCTTGAATCTGGTTTATGTTCCTCACAAAGGTGCCTGTGTTGGGAATCTGGTCCCAAGGGTGGTGGTACAGGAGATGGTATGGGTCTTTAGGAGGTGGACTGCTGGGAGGCTGTGTCCCTGGGAGTGTGCCCTCTGGGGGGACTGTGGGACATTCCTACTCTCTGCTGCTGGTTTGAAACATGACTGCTCATTCTGACACACACTCCCACCACTGCCATCTGACATGTGATCCTCACTAGAGCTGAGCCAATATGGGCACCATGCCATTGAGTCTCCAAAACTGTGAGCTGAGTAAATATCTTTCTCTTCATAAGCAGCCCACATCAGGTGTTTTGTTATAGTGACGAGACACTGACTAATACACCTGATAATGAAAGCATGGGTCCCTCTTCCTTAAGCCCCTCCTGTAACTCACTCCTCCACAGAATGCCCCAGGTAAAATGCATCTTCTCAGTTTTCTTGGGGTGCCCTTAGAAAACTCCACTCACAGAGAGCTACTTCCAGAAACTGCCCTTATTTTAAGTGTTAAATCACAGACATGATTCAGTAGATCACACTGTCTCCTTTTCATTTTCCTATAATGGCTGATGTAATGCTGCACATGTAACGGGTAGAGAGATGAACAAAACCAGCTCCTGGCTGCTTCCCACCCTAAGAGCCCCTGACATAACAGTGGGTGTATGGCCACACTTGGTGGTCTGGTACACCACAGCACATAATCAGGTCAAATCCACAGGTAAGACAGCACTTATCGGGAAACATGTTCAAGTAAGCTTTCTAACATCTGAGAAAATAAGAACTTATCCTCAGACCTGTGGACACCCAGAAATGGGCTCTTCTCTCTCGGGCCCTGCTGTTGCTTCACTCTGGCTCCCTCCAGAGCCCTCTACCTGGAGGAGGCAGAATGATCTTCCAGAATACAATTGTCTCCTGCCCATTCTTAACCCACTGTGATGACAGCCCAGCTCCTGCTAGCTTCATGCCAGGTACAAACGTCTTCCCAGGCCTTAGCCACCACCTCCCATCATCCTCTCTGGCTCCTCAGGTCTGCATCTCTCAGTGGTGATCAGACCCAAGCGGCTCTCCTGTCTCCTCAGAGGACTAGCGCAGTACTAGCCAGTTGGACCCTGACTCATATTATGCCATGTCAGGGGCTCTCAGCCCTGGCACAATGTGACTTTTCAGTCTTCTGTCAACTTCATAGTAGCCAGCTTTCTTCCTGACAAGGACTGTGAGCCCTCCAGGAGGGCAAGGCCTATCTGGCTCAGCTACCTCTGTGAGTTCTGGGGGGTACCCCGGGTACTGCCAAGCTAGGGAGTTCTCTGGGGAGGGAGCTGTGGGGCCTGCACAGGCTCAAGCTGGCCACAGTGCCTCCAGTGCTGTGCGCAGGTGCCTGGCCCAGGCAAGAGCTCTGACGGCCAGCTCAAGGGCAGCCAGAAGGCAAGTCAGAAGTGTCACAGGGCAATGATAGAAGCACACCTCCCTTCTAAAAGGCCAGTGTGGCTCAGGAGGTGGGGCGGAGGAGCTCGGAGCGGGCCCTGCCTCGCAGTCTGAACAAGAGGTGAAGACCTGCGTTTGGGCAGCAGTGTCAGCGAAATGCAGCAGACAGGACAGTCAGAAACACTCAGGTTAAATGAGTGCTGGAAGACAGGGTGGATATGAGGGAGGGGGCCAGGGAGGGCGCTCCACTTCTGGCCAAAACAGACGGGTGGACCGTGGGAGGGCCACCGCTACATGAGAGAAACAAGTTCAGGTGAGACCATACTGTTTGAGGTCCCTCTGTGGCGGTTCCACTACATACAAGATGAAGAGTCCAAAGTTCCTTCTCCTGTCTTCCAGAGATGGTTCCGCTTGGTCTTCCTTATTCCATGAGTCCAAAGTGGGCGCCTCTTTCTTTTCTGCTCTCCTGGCTAGCCCTCCCTGCCCTGCCCCAGAGACAGCAAGCTCTCATCGGGCTTCCTCACCGCCACGGCCCGGTGCCCCGGACGGTCTTGTCCGCCACCCCGCGCCTCTCAGGAAAGCCTGACTGGGCTGGTGATGTGAACGTGAAGCTGATGGTAGTGGTCACTAAGTGATCACTTGCGTCTTAGGGATGGACACCTCCTGGGAGAATAGGACAGAGGGAGGAGATTGGGCAGCAGGAGGAAGAGACCATGAAGGGGCGGAGGAATAAGAAAAGCAGGGTGTGTGGCCCCATGAGGAAGTGCAGAGAGTCGGTGAGGAAAGACATCGCCCTGTCAGGTCCAAACAACAAGCATGGGCTACACTCAGCTTGCGTCTGGGTGTGGCCCACGTCCTGAAGCTGTGCTTTGCTGAGGGTGAAGCAGGGAGGCCAAGAGGATCGCAACAGTTGCGAGCGATCTGGTTGGAAAGGAAGCAGTGGGTCGGGGAGGCTGTGTTGGCTCAAGGTGGCAAGGGTGGAAGGTGCCAGGCGCTGGTGTCATGGGCCCACAGAAGGGAGACGCAGCCTAGAGAATGGCTGAGCCAGGGTCGGGCTGGACCCAAGTCTGCAGGGACCATAAGACAGAAGAGGAAAAGCATGGGCTACGGAGCCTGATGCTCTGTGGGCTCTGTGCGCGTGCATGGAAAGCACTATGAGGGCATCTGCCAGGGGGCACTGTCCAGGCGGGGGAGGGGACAAGGCCTGATGAGAGTGGGGCAGGCCAGAGGGAGCACTGGGCAGAGGACAAGAGCAAGGCAGCCGGTAACGACATTCCTGCTCGGCTCAAACCCATGGCCAGCACACACCAATGGCCCGTGCCCAGGAGCTCTGCCTGCGAGGGATTCTCAACCACACTGACGCCTGGCCTCCCTCGCCCGTGTCCTCCAATGGTCCCTACTCCTCTGTGGATGTCTGCAGTGCATGTGTGCTGGCCACTGGGGAGGGCAGTGTGGCCCTGCCTCATGATGCCCATAACCTACAGGTAGGCAAGGCAAGGCCGGAGCTTGTTGGAGCAGCTATTGCGGAGCTGCATTGTGTCCTCCGAGCACTGTCACAGTACTGCAGTGCCTCTAGTTTACAGACAGGAAACCACGGTTCAGAGTGTGAGGTGGGACCTGGGATCATGCAGTAAGTGCTACAGCCAGACTGAAACCTGCTTGGTCCACAGCCCTGGATTCCAGGTTGATTCTAGTACTGTCTCTTCCCTGTACTCCATGTTGTAGCAATTCCACTCTCCACTGTCTTTCAAAATTCTCCTCTCTGCAGTTTTATAATGGACTGACCCAACTGCTACTACTAACGTGCCAGAGACTCCCTCGTATCTGGTGACAGACTCCTGAAGGAAGTATCTTTGCCTCCCACAAGGGTCCAGTCTGAACGTGGCCCAGGCTTGGGTCTAACCTCCAGTTGGCAGCAACACCATGGAAAAGGGAACATGTACTCTGGAAAGGGATGAAATTCACAAGACAGCATGTGGGGAGTCACAGCAGGGCCCCTGCAGCCCCTACCCAGGCAATCCTTTATTTCCAGGCTCTGCACTGTACACTGCAGGACATTTACAACGTCCCTGGCCTCAGCCCACTAGAAGCAAGTGCCTCTCTTCCTCAAGCTGTGACAACAAGAATGTCTCTAGACACTGCCAAATAATGACCACCCCCTGGGAGGGAGGGCAGGGAAAAATCACCCTTGGTTGAGAACCATATCCTGCATGTACGTACAAACAATTTGATTTCTTTAACAACTGAAACGCAAGGAGAAAAAAAAAGAGAAACCTACACAGAGTAAGAGACCCAGGACACATAACAACCAACTGTGATATCTAGATGTGGACTCAAACTAATCAACTGGATAAGGGGGGCAGGAGCTTTTCAGGTGTGATGAAAGCAAAGGAGACAAAACAAAAACTAACAAACTGGATTATATACAATAAAAACTGGCTGGGCGTGGTGGCACACACCTATAATCCCAGCACTCGGTAGGCTGAGGCAGGAGGGTTGCTGTGAGTTCAAGGCCAGCCTGGGCTACAAAGTGAGCTCAAGACCAGCCTGAACTGTATAGGGAGACCCTGTCTCAAAAACACATACACACACACACAAAGAAAAGAAACGAACAAAATAAAACAAAACAAAAACAAAATCTTTTTGTACAACAAAAGAAATGATCAACAGAGCAAAGGGACAACCTACAGAATGAGAGAGAATACATGCCAAATACTCACCTAATACAGGAGCAATATCCAGAATCTACGAGGGACACACACACACACACACACACACACACACACAGAACAAGGGGTCCAGTTAAAAAATGAGCAAGAGATCTGAACACTCTTCTCAAAAGAAATACAAATGGCCAATAAATATATGAAAAAGTGCTCAGTATCATTAGCCACCAGGGAAATGTAAATCAAAACTATAGCAAGACACCATTTGTCCTTGGTTAGAATGGTTAGTTATAAAAAAGAAAAGCTAGCGAGGATGTGGAGAAAAGGGACCCACCACTGTTGGTAGGAACGTAAATCAGTACAGCCATTATGGAGAACAATGTGGAGGTCCTTCCATCAACTAAAAATAGATCTACCATATGATCCAGCAACCCACTTCTGGTAAGCATCCAAAGGAAGTGAAATCAGCATACCAAAGAGACACCTGCACGTCCATGTTTACTGCAGCAGTATTCACAAGGTAAGAGGTAGGAGCAGCCGAAGAGCCTGTCACAGGTGAATAGACACAAAACATAGTATGCACGTGGAGATAAAATCTCATTGGCAGCCCATGGATGGAACGGGGGTGGGGGGACATCACATGAAGTGAAATAAGTCAGGCATAGAGAGACAGCACAGCATGCTCTCTCGTGTGTGGAAGGAAGGGAAGGTGTGCAGCTCAGTGGCAGCCTGCTTCCCTGGCATGTGTGAGGCCTCTGTTTGACCCCCAGTATTGCCCTCCCAGACTATCCTCCAAACCCCCAAAAGGCCCAGAGCATCTGAAGAGATCGCTATATGGAAGTCAATGGGAATGCAGAATGATGATTATCGGGGGTGGATAAAGGGAAGCTGGGTTTGATTGATACATGCTTTCTGCATGTACTGAAGGATCATGTTGAACTGTGTTAAGATGTACAATACATGCTAATTTTAAAAAAGTTCTTATTGAAGGACAGTCTTTATGGTTCAGATCTGATTCAAAATAACGTAAGAAGAGACAAGTTGGGGTGGGCTAGATAAGCAGTCCTAGTGGCATCTGACAATGACAAAGCGGGGTGTTGGGGAGCTCAGGCTTCATCATACTTTAACCTCCACTTCTGTATGCATGAAAGTAATTTATAATGTAAAGTCTTAAAACTCTCTCTAGTTTATTCCCATTACCTCTAGACAACTCGAATGTGCCATCCTTAGCCTTTTCCCAAAGCCTTTTAACATACACATTTAACCCTCAGCATGCCGGGGTCCTTCCAGGTATTCTCTGAACAGGGCACATGGCAGCACCTGCTCCTTCTACATGAAATGCTCTTTGCTTGCTCCTGCCTAGCTTCTGAAAGACTCAGTCTTCTGTCCTATAGAAAAACTGAAGATACAGAACACAATGCAGCCGAGAAGGGCCGAGAAAGGCTTGTAGCTTTCAGGAAAGGGAGACCAGATCTACAAAGTTCCAGACAGCGTCAGCTGGGGGTTCCAGAAGGTTTCAGGGAGAAAAGTGGCAGTGGCACAGACTGGGACCAGTGTGTCCCACAGGCAACAGCTGGTGAGTGAGTGCAGCCCCAGTGCCAGCCACATCTCTGGAGAGAGTGAAACCTGGGCCTCAAAGCAGCTGTGGGACAACTTCACTTCGGGGCTCCCAGAGCTACGCTCCCACAGTGTCTAGATGAGAGACAGCCACAGGAGACGGCCGTGGTCTGGGAGGCATGGTCAGGCTGAAAAGAGACTCCCTAAGGAGTCTGACCTAAAGGACACAGGCCCCAACCCCACAGCCACTGCACCCTTGCCCTGACCCTATGCCTCAGGTGCCCGCATCCAGCACAGATGCGGGCTCTGACTGCCTTCTTCACCTGCCAGCATAAGCAGGGACACATCTTGACTTGGATACTGCGCTAAAAGTATAATGCTAGAAGAAAAGCACACACTCAAAATCATAGAGGAAAAAATTGTGTGTGTGTGTGTGTGTGAGATGGTCATCGGTGTTATTTTCTCTTTTCTTTCCTTTCCTCCTTTCTTCTTTACTAGTTCACTGGAGTCTGAGAAAATTTTCTTTGCCCTTCCTCTTTGTTTCTTATCTCTTTTCTTATTTTTTCTTTATTTTTCTCCTCTTCTCCCTTTAAAATCTTCTCTCTTTAATTTTTTCTCTCTTATTTTATGCCCCATATGATTTTTTCTCCCTCTTTTTTAATCTCCTATTTCTCATCAGTTTTCTAAACCTTTATCTGATTCTATAAACATCCTAGTTGCCAACAGGATCCTTTGTACCACTTCTTTCTCCTCCTTCTCATATTATACAGTTTAAGGTTTCAAAGTTTTCCTTTTCCATTTTTCTGTTCCCAAATCCTTCATCTTTAATAATCTTTCAATAGTTAACTCTATAAAAGTTACTCTTGAATCCCTTTCTACCATTAGCAGAAACATAGCTATCACAGTTAGTACATATTGCTGTAAGTCAATACCTGGGCTGTCTTAATGTTTACGCTGTAGTTGTGGTCTTCTTCCTTGAAGTTAAGGGTGGTACACAACTAGTTCTTGTGGTGCATTAATGTCCAGTTTGTCTTGGGTGACTCTACTGGAGCCAATTTGCCTGATATTTTCAGGGCTCGGTAATTGCTGCTATTTCTCTGTAAATCCATATTCAGATTGCTTTTGTGACACTAACAATACTAGTGTACATTCTTAGAGAATGCATACTGGGCTAATTACACTGCATCCTCCCTTCTTCAATTAACCAACATGGCTGGATTTTGGTGTTAAGGCAAAGGACTATATGTAGTTAGTCATGCTTAAAGTGTATCTCTGAGAAGCAACTGAAGAGATCGCTATTCTAGCAACAAAGTCTTTTTTTTTTTGTCTTTTTGAGGCAGGGTCTCACTACGCAGTTCAGGCTGGACTTGAGCTCACTTTGTAGCTCAGGCTGGTGTTGAAATTGAAACCATCTTCCTGCCTCAGTCTCCCGAGGGCTGGGATTATAGGTGTGTGCCACCACGCCTGGCTAACGAAGTCTTTATATTGTAAATGACCTCAAACCTCAGTGCAAAACAACCAAACAAACAAACAAATGGAAACATGAGAAGACAAGGTAGCAAAATACCTCCCCAAATTCTCACCTCCCTTGAAGCCAATCCGGGGGAGCATCAGGGGAAAACAGCCTAAGGCACACACCAGAATTAGTCAAAAGGACAAAAGAGGACAAACAAATTAAAGAGGTACTCAGGAGGATTAAAAAAGATGTAACTAAACAGATAATGGAAGTAATAACCAATGTGATCCAGGAGCTATCAGCAGACACTAATAAAGCTTCTTCCTCAGGTGAAAAACCAAATGGCGGATGATGCTGGTGCAGTGGGAGGACCCAGAGGCCCCGGGGGCCCAGGCACAGGAGGCCGCAGTGGCTTCCCTGGAGGTTTCTGTGGAGGCTTTGGCAGTGGTCTTCGAGGCCACGGGCACGGCGCAGCAGAGGCCAGGGCCGAGGCCATGGTAAGACTGAGGACAAAGAGCGGATTCCTGTCACCAAGCTGGGCTGGCTGGTCAAGGACATGAAGATCAAGTCCCTGGAGGAAATTTATCTCTTCTCCTTATCCATTAAGGGACATTTTCCTGGGCACATCCCTCAAGGATGAAGTTCTAAAGATCATGCCTGTGCTCCGCTGAGGGCCCTGCAGCTGCTCCACTGTGGGCCCCGCAGCTACTCCGCTGAGGGCGCCCTACGGACTGGACCCGCCCTCACCCATAGCACGGCGACGGGGCGGAGCCAGGCGGTCCGCTGTGAGCATAGGTGCTTTTCCACCTCCAACCATGGCAGTTTGTATACACCCATGTATGTTATAGTATAGTCTGAGGTAGCTATATCTCTTCCCAAGGCGAGAGTCCAGGGGTATAGATAAACCCAGGAATACAGTTATTATCACGGGGAAGATGACTGATTGAGTGGTGGGGCAACAGAGATGAGGGAGGAGAAAATTGAATGATCAAATGGGCCATCATCTGTGTAACTGAGTAACATGTGAAGGTAACATTTATGTAGGACAGCATCCAGAGCTAATTCCTTCTATGTTCTGTATAATTTGTATTTCCTCAATCGTTTTTGTATTAACAGAAGTGAAGATAACTTTATGTTATGCAGCATCCAGTGCTGATTCCCTATCTTCTCTATAATTTGGTATTTCCTTTAATGTTTGTGTGTTAACTAGTGTGAAGATGACATTATGTAATATAGCATCCAGTGCTAATTCCCTGCTATGTTCTGTATAATTTTGTATTTTCCATATTGTTCATGGCTTGTTCTGGTTCACATGTCTCCATTCTTTTGTCTTTAAAGTAAAAAAAAAAAAAAAAAGAAAAAAAAAAAAGATCATGTCTGTACAGAAGCAGACTTGTGCTGGCCAGCAGGCCAGGTTCAAGGCATTTGTTGCCATTGGGGACTACAATGGCCATGTTGGTCTGGGTGTAAAGTGCTCCAAGGAAGTAACCACTACCATTTGTAGGGCCATCATCCTGGCCAAGCTCTCCACTGTCCCGATGTGGAGAGGCTACTGGGGGAACAAGATTGGCAAGCCCCCACTGTCCCTTGCAAGGTGACGAGCTGTTGTGGCTCTGTGTTGGTGCATCTGATCCCCGCCCCCAGAGGCACTGGCATCGTCTCAGCCCCTGTGCCCAAGAAGCTGTTCCTGATGGCTGGTACTGACGACTGCTACACCTCGGCCAGGGGCTGCACTGCTACTCTGCACTGCTACACCCCCACTTTGCTAAGGCCACCTTTGATGCCATATCCAAGACCTACAGCTACCTGACCCCTGACCTTCTGAAAGAGACTGGGTTCACCAAGTCTCCCTATCAGGAATTCACCGACCATCTTGTGAAAACCCACACCAGAGTCTCTGTCCAGAGGACTTAGCTCCAGCAGTAGATACAACATAAGGGTTCTTACACAAGAAAGGTAAAATAAAATCTGTCAATGGTTATCTTGTAAAAGAGAAGAAGACACTAATAAAAAGCTAGCTGAGCTAAACAAAATAATGCAAAATATGAATGACCACTTTAGCAGAGCATAAGAATCTGTAAAAAGGTTTCAATCAGAAATCCAGAAGATTAAAAATTATATTCAAAGTATGGGCAGCAGAAGAGACCAGTTTGAGGACAGAAAATTTTAGAACTAGAACACAATAATGTCTTCAAAGGCCAACTACTCAAAGATACCTAAAGGCAGTAAGAAAACATGAAAAATGGATCTAACAGCTGCTAAATGAAGCAAAGAAGACTAATCTAAGAGTAATTAGAATAAGTGAAAAATCAGAAGGCAACACAAATGGCATAAAAAAACTTGTTCACAGGAACAAAGGCAGAAAACTTTGCAAATACAGAAGAAATAAACACAGCTAAGTGAGGAGTACAGAATTCCAAATATGTCATGACCAGAAGAGAGCCCCTTCATACCACATCACACTCAAAATACCAGAAGTCCATCAAAGGGACAAAATCTTAACATTTTCCTTCTGGGGCCCTAATTCATATGTCTTGCTGCTAGGTGGCTGTGATTTGAATTCCATCATTTGATGTTAAACAGCTAACAACTCAGTCATGCATGTACCACTGGTAGATCAAGGTAATGAATCACATATAAAGGAAAACACATTAGAATTACAGCAGACTTCTCAACACAAACTTTAAAGGCTCTAGGAGAGCTTGAAGTGTTTCGAGTCCTAAAAGGTAACTTCCAATCCTGAGTTACATATCCTACAAAACATTTCTTCAAAACTGATAGAGAAATAAGGTATTTCTATGTCAAAGAACACCTCAAGAAATTCATAACCACCAAATCAGTATTATAAAAATTCTCAAGGATATCCCAGAAAGACACAATGAAGTCAACAATGCCAGTAAGTCAAAAACAATGAATATACGCAGAAGGATGAGCAACAAAAGAAAAAGAAGAAAAAAATCAGCAACAGGAAAATAATGCAATGACAGGAATAAGTCAATACTTCTTAGTAATAATTCTCAATGTGAACTCCCCAATAAAAAGTCAGGTTCCCCAGTAGAGAGATACAGATAGGCAGAATGGATCAAGAAACAAAACCTAACAAGAAACACATTTAATTCAAAAAGAAATTCACAGATTAAAAATCAAAGGATAAAAAAAATATTCCATGTAACAGGAACCCAGAAAAAAGCAGGAATAGCTATTCTCATTTTAGACACAGTGGATTTCAAGCCATGACTGATCAGGAAGGACAAAGAAGGTCACTACATATTGGTTAAGGGAACAATTCAATAGAAAGAGATAACATTTTTTTCTCCTTGTAATTTATTTGTTTTTTCTTTTTGATTTTAATCAGTGAAGCTTTTTTTTTCAAAGGAAAAGATGACAATTATAAACATATATACATCAAATACTGGCAGAGCCAACTTCATGAAACAATCACTAATGGATGTGAAGTATCTTTCTTTTTTTTTTTTTTGTGGTACTGGGGATCGAACATGGATGTGAAGTATCAGACAAACATCAATACAATTGTACTGGGGTCTCAATATCCCACTGTCACAACTGGACAGATCAACTAGACAAAAAAAATCAACAAAGAAACATGGAGTTAAACCAGGTCTTCAAGTAAATGGACTTAGTATGTATCTACAGAGTGTCTTACCCAACAGTAACAGAATACACATTCTTTTTGGCAGCACAGGGGATGTTCTCCAAAATAGACCACATGCTAGTCCACAAGACATGCTTGACTACAAGAATCAAAATTATCCTACGAAAATTAACACATCATAGTGCAAACTAGAAATCAATGACAAAAGAAACCACAGAAACTATGCAAACATATGGAAATTAAATAATACTCTCTTTAAATAATCAGTTGGTTATAGATGAAATGAAGAAGAAATTAGGCAGCTTCTATAATCAAACAATAATGACAGTACCACATACTGGAACCTATGAAGCACAATGAAAACAGTCCTAAGAGGGAAGTTTACAGTGATTGAATTCCCATGTCAGAAAATGGCATGCTGGGGGTGGTGCAGGCCTGTAATCCCAGCACAGGAGGACTGCCATAAGTTCAATCAAGGCCAGTCTGGGCTTCATAGTGAGTTCAAAACCAGTTGTACTATATAGCAAGATCCTGTCTCAAAAAAGTAAAATGAAACAAAAAACTCTCTCAAACCCCCAAAACCAGAAAATAGCAGCAGCAGCAACAACAAACCCCAACCCCCCAAAAAACTGGGCAGGCTCAAATAAATAACCTATTGATGCATCTCAAGATTCTACAAAAACAAATCTAAATCCAAAGCTAATATAAGGAAGGCAATTATAAGAGCAAAAATTAATGAAATTGAGACTACAAATACACAAAGAATCAATGAATCAATGGTTTTTTAAAAGACAAACTAGAAAATCCTTAGCCAATTTTATGAAAATAAGGAAAGACCCAAATCCATGCAATTAGAAATGACAAAGGCAAACTCACGATGGATTCTGTTGAAATCCAGATCACTGGTAACTACTCTGAGAACCTGCACTCTAATAAAATGGAAAACTCACAAGAAATATATTCCTAGATACATATGAAATACCAAACTAAACTAAGAAGATATAAAAATCCTTAATAATCCAATAACAGGCAATGAAACTGAAGAAGGGGTCAAAAACTAATTAGAAAAGCTGAAGTCCTCATGGGTTCACTGCCAATTTCTACAAGAACTTTAGCAAAAATGGAATGCCAGTACTCCTCAAATGGTTAATGAAATCAAAAGGGAAGTAGTACTCCCAAAGTCATATCTGGATGCAATCATTACCACGATTCCACAACCAGAAAAGGATCCAATCAAAAAAGACAAGTACAGGTCAATCTCTTTAATGAACACAGATGCAAAAATCTTTAGTAAGATGCTGGCAAGTAGAAAGCAGCAAATCATCAAAAATGTCATACATCATGACTAAGTAGGATTCATTCCAGGGATGCAAGTATGGTTCAACACATGCAAATCAATAAATGTAATACACCACATAAACAGGGACAAAAATCACATGATCATTTCAATGGATCAGAAAAAAACATTTGGTAAAATCCAACATCCATCCATGATAAAAATCTTGAGGAAAATAGTTACAGAAGGTCTCTATCTCAACCCAATAAAGGCTACTACCTATGACAAACCAACAGCCAACATCATTATACTGAGTGAGGGCTTTCCCTCTTCCTATCAGAAACAAGACAAAGATGTCTGCTATCACCACTCTTGTTCAGTGTAGTTCTCAAACTATTAGCCAGAGCAACTGGACAAGAGAAAGAAGTAAAAGGGAGTTAAACTGTCATTATTTTCAGATGACAGAAGATAAGGTGGCTGTCCCTGGAGTTACATCTGCATGCTCTGTTCAGCCCCATCGACCCAAAGGTCTGCTCATTTGCCAATACCATGCTTTTTTCCCACTGTAGTCTGCATTATAACTGAGGTCAAGGATTTTGATGCCCCTGCCTTGCCCTTGTTCCCAGAATTCCTTTTGCTATTCTAGGTCTCTTCTGGTTCCATGTGAGTTTTAGGATTGCTTTCTCTAGTTCTGTGAGAAATGCTACTGATATATATTTATATCTATCTATCTATATGATAGTTTTATTACTGATGTAGTTCACTGAGAAAAATGGTTTGTGCTTATATTGTTTGATCAATTATGCAAGCCTATATCTTATAATCTGAGCAACCACTTCAAAGATAACAATACGTAATATACTAAATATTGGTAACCTATTTTGTTTTGAAATTTTTCTTCTTTTTTTCCTCTTTAAAATAAAATATAGTGTATATCTGCCTTGAACAAAATGGAAAATAATGATCATTAGCAAGGATGTGGAGAAACTGGAACCCTGCTCACTGCGGGTGGACCTGTACCCTGGGGCAGTAGCTGTGGGGAACTGTCAGGTCTTCAGTAAGTTAAACAACCCCCACATGATCCTGCACCCAACAGAACTGAAAACAGGTGCTCAAATGAAGACGAGTGCACAAGTATCCACAGCAGCACTGTCCACAATAGCTGGAAGCAACTCAGATACCTATCAGCTGATGAAATAAAATGTGTCTCGCACTGCAGCCACGAAGAGGAGCAAAGCACTGATGTGGGCTACAGTATGGATGAGCCTTGATAATACACCACCAAGGGAACAGCTGGACCCGAAAGGCCATGCGTAACACAATCCCACGCATCTGAAATATGAAGGATGGGCAGACCCATTGGGGGCAGACTAGAGGTCACAGGGGCCAGGCCGGTGATTGCTTCCTGGATATAGGGCTTCATTTAGGGGTGAGGCGAGTTGTGGAACTCGGCTGCAGTGATGCCCACATGACTCTCTGACCACTGTGACCCTTTTAGGGTCGCCATTACAAACATCGCCAGTGAGGCCCATGATGGGACAAGTCACTGCTCTCTGATGTGGAGGGGACATGAATGTCAGTGGAACATTCATTGAGAAATGACAGGTGTGCTGCTGCTGCTTAGGAGTCTACTCATAAAGTAAAAACTGAACCATGATCTTAAAAGTAGTATTTGTCAAGAAATATCAGTTTAGCCACCTGACATGACTAAATCTTTTTTTAAAAAAAAGACTTGAAGGCTGGACATGGGGCACATGTAATCCTAGCTACCTGGGAGGCTGAGACAAGACGATCTCAAGTTCAAAGGCAGCTTGAGCAATTTAGCAAAACCCTGTCCCAAAGTTAAAAAATAAAATAGGAAGGGCTGGGGACGTCGCTCAGTGCAAGGCCCCAGCCCTGTGCGCGTGCACACACACCCCTTCCTTCTCTGTCACTCCGCCCGAACGGAACTACAGCGGCTCTGTTCTCACCTGTTCCTTCAGTGAGGTGCGAGATGCCAGAGGCCTCGCCTCGCCCTCTGACCTCCGGCTCCATGCCGGGAAATTGTTTACCAGTGCGGTGTTCTATGGGAACCCATGCCGAAACGGCCGCCCTTCCCTTCACTGCGAGTCGCTGCCTGTCAGTGGGCCTGCAGGTCCCTGGTGAGCATACAGCCCCCATCTGGAGGACTCTGCAAGCCTCTTGGGTGTGTCGGAGGCCTTTGGTGGCTACTCCAATGAAGGCCAAACTGTCAAAAAAAGCTGTCCCCTCTCCTGCCATTCTCAGGACCTCTTGACTGAGGAATATCTATCCCTAAGCTCTGGGATGCTGCAGTCTCGTGTGTGTGTGTGTGTGTGTGTGTGTGTGTGTGTGTGTGTGTGTATCCTTGAGGAGAGGGAAGGAGACATGGTCAGTTCCTGTGGGGAGGTGGGGAGAGGTGCCAGCCCTATGGGGTTAGGTGCCCCGTCTGGAGAGCTAGAGCACTGTCCCTAGGCCTGGCCCACACACATTGCCTGCCCGCAGCTGTGGAGCATGGCTGCATGCCCCAGGATGGAAAGCAAGAAGGTGTGCAGTTTCTAATGTGAGACATATCGAGCCTGAATGTCCTGGTGCCTGTGGTCACCCCGGGCCCCACAACCTCCTGCCCTGCCAGGCAACAGCATCTCATAACTGTGGAGTGAAAAGAAATCTGAACAGCGAATACATGGGTGTTTGTTCATCTCTGTACTTGGAAATTATTCAATGAAACAGCCAAACAGGCGACTGGCTTGGTGACAGAGCCTCCCTCCTACAGGTTTTACCATACAAGGGATGACTACCCTAAACAAGCAGCTTTCCCCCTCATTCAAACACTGCAACTTTAAATATTCACAAGATATAAGATGTGTACTGTTCAGCTGGTCAGTTAAGTGAGTGGTCTTTCAAAATAGTTTCCAGCTCATGAATGGAGTCCAACATAAAGGGTGTCTCTTTCACTGAGCTGGCCAGTGCTGGTTTCAGATTCCCAAGGGCAAACCCCAAGGGCAAATGCACTTATCTAAGTGGTGACTCTCATTTAGATTCTCACAGACCAGACTGAGAAGCTACAACCCCAGGGCGGCATCTGGTCCTCTGCTTGTCTTATAAATAAAGTTTTATTGGAACATAACACCTATCTGTTTACTATCATGTAAACCTGCTGTCTTATACAAAAGAGGAGCTGAGGGGCTGGGACAGAGATTGTGCAAATATATGAAGCCCTGCAAAGCCTAGGGTATTCAGCCCTTCCCAGGGTCTGAAGTTTTTTCAAACCAACATTTCCTGGCTGAGAGGTGGAGGGAGAGGAAGAATAGGAGTGACTTCTCCACCGAGGTCAACCATGAACTTGCATTTATCAGCAGACCTCTGAGCCCGTCCCAGTGACAAAAGACCAGGAAGGAAGGGGAGTCACTGGTACACACCATGGGGACTCTAATCCTCAAGCCTCCCTCTCTGGGGTGGAGGTGTGACCTGCAACCCCCACCCCCAGGCCAGGCGTGGAGTGAGGAAGAGATTATGCTTGTGGGACACTTCTCTCTCCACAGCCACCTTCTCCCTGGGGCCACCTCTGCAGAAGGTGCTGAATGGGGTGTGTATAAGAAATCAAACTTTTGAGAAAAACTAAGGAGGCAATACTCAGGACAAAGGGTTCCATGTTCTGGCTCTTAGAAGCTGAAGGTCTCAGAGCAGGTCCACTGAGGCTCTCGAGTGAGCAGTGAGCTGACCCCAAGTGCAGAGCCCACAGTGGTGGGTGTGCTGCTGCGTCATCCTTGAGTGTGAGTGGAGAAATGTCTGAGAAAGCAGTCCCCCTTCTCCTTCTCTTTTTTGTGGTACAGGGGACTGACCCCAGAACCTCTGCCCTGAGCTATGTCCTCAGCTTCGATGAGGGGTCTCACTAAGTTGCTACCTTGCCCAGGTTGGGCTCAAACTTGTGACCTTCCTGTCCTCAGCTTCCCTGAGTGTTGGGATCACAGGTGTGTGCCGTCAACTGACTAGGAGAGCAGGCTTCTAGCTGGTCACCCTGACCCACTCCCGCCCTCCGTTCCTTCACAGTAGCCAGAAAGGTCTTTGCAAATACTTAAGTCGGATCATCTGGTGTCTCTGAGTCAAACACTTCACCTACAGAACACAAATCCAAAACTCTGCCAATAGCGGGCGACAAGATCTTCCCTAATCCTGCTGGGCCCACCCCTCCAACTTCACCTTCCCACTCCCCTCTCGTGGTTTTTCTTTTCTTTTTGTGGCACTGGTGACCAACCCAGGGCTTTCACACCAGGCCACATCCTCTACCTTTTATTTATTTTTAATTCTGAAACAGGGTCTCCCTAAGGAAGTAGTCCAGGGACTTCAGAGCTGCAATTCTCTTGCCTTAGCCTCTGAGTCCTGGAACTATACACACGTGCCACCTGCTTTCATTTTTTCAGCTAAGTGGCCTTTCCCCTGGACACATCAAGCTCACTTCTGTCCCAGGGCCTCAGCACCAGCTGCTGTCTCAGGCTGGAATGCCCATCTCCAGGGCCTTGCACTACTCAATCCTTCACATTTGATGAAATGACACTGAATGTCATGTCTGTGCCACCTGAAGCACAGAGGCTGCCAGAGATGGCACCAGAGCTGCCTGGAAACATGTCAGGACAGTTGTCACTAGGTGATGCAGCTTATGTGCCCTCACCGAAGGAGACTCTGCCCTCTGGTGCTGAGCCGCAGAAGGCACCTGCTGGGTCACCTGCAGCAGGGTACACCCCCAGTCAGCAGGAAAGGAATCTGTATCCAGCGCCTCTCCCCCCAGGTGACACCGTCTCCAGTGGAATCCAGCCTGGGGTGCCATCAAAACAGTCCAGAGACTCCTTCTGGACATTCAGGTCCCACTGGAACCTCACCTCCTGGTGACATGGTCCCTAAGTATTGGAGGCAGGCCTAAGCACAAGGGGCAGTACTGTGTAACTTTGTACTACTTTATTTTTTAATGATATGTGTTTTGATCCAAAAATAAATACATAAGAGAAACTGCCAAAAGGACGGCTGGATGCAGGGCGATTCTCCAGGGCCCTCCGGCCCCTTCCTCACCTGTGCACATGGACAGGCCAGCGCGACCCCGAGGGGGAAGCAGCTCCATCCATCTCGCCAGGGTCCTCCTTTCCTTCCCACACTCCTCGTCTCCATTTTACCTGCTTCGTTTGCAAGTTGCATAACTTTACCCCCTTTAAATTTAACCAGAAATTGGATATTCTGTGTTAGGAACAGTGATGGCTAATAAAGTTAAATACACTGGCGCTAAAATTGGCTTGGGGAAACACTGTTAGGCTACAGGGTGGTTCTGTCCGCCACAACCTTTTGGGGAGCTGGACACACTGGACCTCTGTGGGTACCAGAGCAGCCACCACCGTGCCCACAGAGCACCCAAAACGTGGCCACTACGTGAAGAACTGAAATTCTCATTTCATTTCATCATTTGATTTAAATGAAATCACCAAGTGTGCCAAAGGGTCAACACCTCGTTGTGGCAGGTCCTGATACTTCAGTATCACCCTGGCAAAGTCAGCATTTGGTCAGCGCTAAAGGCCACAGCACAAAGTGTCTTTAGGGCCCAGAACATAAATCTTATTTTTAAAAACTACATACACACAGCGAAGGAAAGCCTAATTTATCCTCTTTTTCTGGAGTTTGAACTTTAGGCCCGTTCTCTGACTCCCCCAGGTGGAGAAAAAGAAGACAACACAGTCTGAGGGAAGCAGAGCTCTCCGCAGGGTTCTTCTCTGCCTGCCTTCCTGGGAAGCAGGGCATGAAGTCTGCCTAACACCCTCCACAGCGGGAAACGTGAGGGGTAAAGCACAGTCTTGTGCCAAACCTCACCCCTCACAGGTTCCTGAAGTCTAAGGAAACGCTGCAGACTCTTGTCACTGGAACTCCTCTGCAATCCAGGACTTAGGAAAACATCATCGCGACTTACGCTGGCTCTTGGCTCCTCCTCAAGGGCAGCTGGAAACCTCTCCACTGCTACCTGGCAGATTCTACCGGCACAACTCCTGACCTCCACCTGCAGCTGCCTCCTCCGCGCTGCCTCCACCCCGGACCTGAGCACTGCGCACTGAGTGAGGACCACAGGGAGGGCAGCAAAGGGGACCAGAGTGCGGCACCTACAGCAGGCAGCTCTGTCTCCCACACGATGACTGCGTGTGAGTTCCAGAAAGGACTTTTCAAGTATAATCTCCTTGGTACTTGGATCTCACTGGGTGCAGCTGAGGGCTGTGTGGAGGACAGCTGGGGGGAGGAGGATGAGAAACGGGCCCGGGAGGCCCCGTGGAAGCTAACACGGGGCTGGGCTCGGGCAGGCGGGGAGTCGGGCCTTCCACAGGCTACTCCGCTGCACTGCTCCCCCAGGCGCCTTCCACTGTTCCCTTCCCACTTAGGACACTGTCGCAAGGACAGCGAGCAGAGTCGAAAGTACTTCTAAAGAGAAAGTTTCATTAAAAAAACTCCTTTAACGAGTAAAGACTAATAATGTTTTACATTTCCCATTTTAATTTGTAAAAAAAATTATTCCTCCAACCAGCACCCTATGACCTCAAGAAATTCTCAGCCTCCCTCACTCTAGGATAGCAGCAGCTTGTGGCCACGGAACGCAGCAAAAGGACAGCGTATGAAAACAAGTCACTTCTAAAGGTGGACCGTGTCAAAATAAGCTCCCAGGTTGGAGAGGACCATTCAGCTTTCCTTTCAGCAACAGATGTTATGTAAGAGTTGCTGCAGCACTGTCAAACAAAACTTAGCTGAGCTGGACCAGTGAAGTACATGACCAGATGACAATACTCAGAGCCCTTTCAATGCACTGAAAACAAACCACTCTACGAAAAGCATTAACATTTTAAAATGTAACTTTGGACATGGTACAAGTTAAAAAAGAACAAAATAATACGGCAACACTGTCCTATGGTCAGATCCTCCAAAATGAACTGGTGGATCTCAGAACAATTTATTAAGATTCTGAATATTCGTAAAATGTGTCTCCTAATCATGTTTCCCCACATTTGAATGTTGCTAAGAACAGTTGTGCAAAAATGCATCCCTTTTGTTAGTCTCCACATTTTTCTACTTCAAGTGAATCATGGGCCCAGTTATGGCCTTGTTCCCTAATATTGTGCTACGAAATAAACCAGCAGCACAGACTGCACAGAAACTTTTATTTCCAGGACACATGTAGGTAAGCAACACGTCAAATTTAAACATTCTATCTGAAAGAGAAAAAAAAGGAAAATGTATTGACAGGTCAGTCAAAAAGTAGAAATTTCCACAGTAAGGGCAAAGAGCACAGCAGCACTTCTGACCTTTAACAGCATTTTTTTTCCACTGAAGGATACATCCTGCTCTACATCTTGTGGGGTGAAATTTCTTAGGAGCAGGGCAGCCTACATTAAAAGTGGCCAAACCTTATGCTCACTAACTCATTTTAGAGATGAGGAAGCGGAATTACACAAGTTAGGTGACACCCTTTCTGGCAATGCAGGAATCAGTATGCTTCTCTCACCTCTGATGCTGAAAATACTTGCCACTGTACCGCTCTATTCTTTACTCCGGGATTTTATCTTCCTTATGAAAAAAATCTATGTCATCAAGTGTTCTGTGCTGTGAGCCATTTGTTGCCTTGTCTTCTGCCAGGCTAGAAGGGTTCCACTACAAGAACCTTCCACACATCTGAAGGAGGGTTAGGTCAGCCACAGGCCAAGTTCTTGAATGTTTTTTTGGCTGGGATTATTTCCCAAACCTTCTGGCTGTTCTGTCCTGGATGACCAGCTGCCCTGCATGGCCCCTCAAGCTGTGAAACCCAGTGAGGTAGTACCTACGCTCAGAGGTGAGTTCTGGGGGTAACATGAGCAACTGCTGCTTGTGAAGGTGACATGATGTCAGGCTTGAAACGCAACATTGAGTATCAAGCCTACTGAAATGTTCAGGTTAAAAGATTCCAGTTTAGAAGCAGCACTGCGATACAGAAGAGGGTAAACGTGTGCAGTAATGGCTTAAATCACCTGCATGAGTCAGTCATGGTAGGGAAGTGGGTGGAACTAGAAGCAAGCTGGAGACTGAGATGAGGGGAACAGAGAATAGGGGTCAACTCAAAGTTCAGTTGAACTAAAGTGCCTCAGTCTGTGCTCCTGCAAAATAATTCACACAATGAAATTCTGTCCTGCTTAAAATGCCATGTTGCCTCTGGCATCCTTATGAGGAAGTAGTGAAGGGACCAACATTTCAGTGTTTTTCAGTGGTAATTTCAAGCTCTGTGGCTCCAGCTCTTAGGCACAGTAGCACTAGAAAAAATACAAAAAGACAAGTGGGCCATCACACTCAGACACTGCGGGCCACACTTATGGGTCTCACACAACCAGCATTCTAAGGCCCCATCTTCCTTATAAACACACACTTTACATAGTAAGATAGTTTTGGCATTGCTGATGGATTTCTCAGGTTGAAATTTAACATTGTCCCCCCTTATTGTCAGGTTCTTTCTGCTAAAAGAGGAATAAATAAAACATGCATATTGCTATTCTTTTGTGACATGAACAGTAAGAGGATGCAGGTATGTCAGCAAGAAAGGTTGGGGAGCATGAGGAAATCTTAGCAGTCTTAATGAAAGAGCAACAAACCGAAGGAAAGGAGAGGAAGCACATCGTATGCACCCATGCAGATGACTGTATTTCATCGAGGCTGTCAAAAGGGTGGGACAGGAAGTGGGCAAGTCAGATCTACGTGTACCACATTAAAACTTGACTGCTGCCAAGGAAGAGTAGGCAAAGTGTGGAACAAAAATTCTAACTATTGGTATTTAAGGAACCTTTTGGATTTCTACTTCTTGCTATAGGGACGGCAACAGCTTTGCTGGAATAAACCACCTGCTCCAGAAGAGGGAGGCTTAGAATGCACCAAATGACAAGGAAACGATAACCTGGAGCTGGAAAAGTCTACTGTGTCTCCCAGGCCGAACTTAACTCATTCTAATCGGGCTGACAGGAAGGGCTCTGACTTGCACAAATTAATGTCGTTTATGGTGAAGCCAGGAACCTCAGTGATCCGGCCTGCAGAACTGACACTAAGTTAAAAAGCTTCTGGACTCTGCATGGCTTCAGAAGGACCCGTTCGCTTTGCCTGGAGAGTGCTGAGAGCCCTGGCCCTGGATGCTCCTGTTCCGGAACAATCAGTCACAAGGAGGAAGAGGCAGAGGGGAGTGGTAACTGATGCCGACCCTACCAGGTAGACACACACTTCACTGAGCATGCCAGCTGTTCCTCAACAAGCCCGACGCTGTGCAGCAAGTGAAGTCCGCACTCCAGTGGGGTAGGTGTGGAGGAGGGGAACCAGAAGAATGTACACAAAAATCCCAAGCTAGATATACCAAAAACAACAAAGTCAGTGGCTTGAAGAATGCTAAAGGACCAGATATCAACATAAAAAAGGACCAGCTGCAGAGACTGCGCCACGGAAAACAAGGGTGATGGCAGAAAGACAAAGAACCACACAGAAAGCCACACGGCCGCTTGGGAAGAAAGAAGAGGGTAAGACCCTAAAGCCAAAAGGAACGAGAACTACGGTCAGCGGCCCTGTAAGACCAGTCCACACGGGAGGCTTGCTGGGTATGTGAAAAAGAACCTTAGGACACTAGAGGGGTGGTTAAACACTTTTTCTGAAGCGACATACCTACTTAACTCAAATGGAGGCACCGCAAAAGGTCTCCTGGAGGCAAACACTTTGGAAGTCCCTCCCAGCGAAAAGCTGCTGATGGAGAAACAGGACGTATCTGAGGACAGTTACCTCTGATTCCAGTGCGTCTTGTCCTTCTTTTGAACTTTTCCCGCTTTTCCCTGCTTTTGGTGGATCCTGGGAAACAAACAAAAATAATCAGGCTTTTCCATTTTTAGCCCCCTATACACCAAACAGTTTCCAAAATTGACGTATAAAACTTCAGTAGAGCTTCCATTTCCTCCGGATATCTATGAATACTCTTTAAAATACAGTCTTGTGTTAACACCTCCTACCCCGCGCCCCACGCCACATTCTCTTCGTCTGCATATGGGTTGAAAACTTTAAGCAGACAGAAGCCCGGCATGGCGGTGGCTCGCCTGTAATCCCAGCACTCGGGAGGCTGAAGCAGGGGCATTACTTCAGGCCAGCCTGGACTACATAGTGGGTTCAAGGGCAGCCTGAAGTACAGAGACCCCCGTCTAGAGAAAAAAAGGGAGAGAAAAAGGCAAACTTTAAGCAGATACAGATAACCCAATTTTACACCGAGTTTTTGACATCAGAAAGGGACACTTCTTAGCCCTTCCTTCTCGCCCTGAACCCCAAGAAGGTGGATTTCAGGGCGATCCTGAAATGCCAGCGACCCAATTAAGAGCAACTCCCCCAAGCAAACGCCACAGGGCCCACGCCACCACCGCCCGCAGAGTAACAGTGGCCCCACGTCCCCGCCCCACCAGGGCGCCCGCCCCGCCCCGCCCCCGCGGCCGGCCCCGCCCCCGCGGCCGGCCCCGGCTCGGCCCGGCCCGCACTCACTTTCTCCTTCTTGTTTTTATTCGGCATGGCTGGTGCGGGCCGCCGCCGCCCCGCGCCGCCGCTCGCCCCCGCCGCAGCAGCGCCCCCGCCCCGGCCGCCGCGCCCTCCGGCCCGCCGCCCCGCCGCCGCCGCCGCCGCCGCCCGGGGACGGAGTCGTTCGCTCGCTCCCGCTTCCCCTTCTCCGGGCTCTCAGAGGCTTGCAGCAGCCGCGGCGGCGGCGACGGCGGCGGCGGCGGCGGCGGCAGCGGCAGCGGCGGCGGCGGCGGCGGCGGCGTCTCTCTGCCCCTCCCCCGGCCCGGCCCGGCCCGGCCCGACCCCGCCCCCGGCGTCGAGCCCTGCCTCCAGTCCCGGCCCACCGCCATCCACAGCGCCCTACCATTGGCCAACACGCTCTCACGTGCTCTAACGCTCTCCCCGCCCCCGGCGCGGCCTGGCTCCGCCCTCTCCCGCCACCACCGCGCGTCCGGCTCTGACAGGCCGGGTGTGAGGTGGGCAGGCCGGGTGTGAGGTGGACAGGCCGGGTCTGAGGTGGACAGGCCGGCCGGGGCAGCCGAGGCGAGTCAGGGGAAGGGGCGTGTGGCTGCGATTGTGGCGACAGGGCCGGGGCCGCTCCGGACGTGCGGGATCAAGAATGAGGCGTGGAAAACGCACATCCGAAATGTATGGCAACAACTTCTGCAGCCAGCGGGGCACGAACGGCGGCTTTTCTGCCTCGCTCCCTCACCGCCGCGGCGTACGTTCCGTGCTGAGGAGGCCCAGGAGTCGCGAGAGCGGCGGTTCAGGGGGCCCCGCCCATCGGGCTAACCCCCGCCCCTTTCCGCGACGACCCCGCCCACCAGGTCAGCTCCGCCCCTCCCGGGACAGACCCGCCGGTCCGAGGTTTCTCTCTACTGGTCCAGTGCAGGGTGGCCCCGGTCACCAATGTGATTTTATTTTATTTGGTTTAATCATAAACCATGTGAGAAAGCTGCATGATGATCAGGAGTCGATTTCTCTGAGATTCCGCAAAGATTTCCGGAGAGTCGAGTTTTACAAGGGAAAGAGCTTAACTTTTTAATATACTACTTCCAGTGTCAGGCCCTAAGGATCGGAGGTGCTTTGACAGACCGCCGAGATTTCAGAAATGCATTAGGGAATCAGGCTGTAGGAGGGTACAGAGTCCACGGGTGAGGGGCATCAAGGCCTCCATGTGGACACTTAAAAATCCTTGGGTTCTCTCAGCCCGGGGTCACGCACTTTGCATCACGCTCTACGGCTCTGCTACAAGAAAGCTGAAAGATAGAACAGAAGGAAAAGTGTAATGTGAGGGGTGTCGTGAGAGGTCCTGAGTGTGGGTTCTGCCTGCGGGTAAGCAGGGCAGTCCTCAGCAGCAATCCATACAGAAGCTGTGATCAGTCTTTTAAGTGGATTAATGGTTTATCCAAAACAAATACTTAAACCACATGGCAGGGGCAAGTGGAATATCGCCCTTAGTTAATTTAATAATATTTGAAAATAAAACGTGCAATCAATTAGGAAACAAAATGTAAATGTGTATCAAAAGAGAGTAGCCCTGGGACTCTCGGTTCTGGGCCATGGAACCCCATCTAAGGGGACTGGAGGGCTTCTCCAAGGTGAGTCTGTGCCACCACGTCCTGGTGTCACAGTCCCTGATCAGTATTGTCTGTTGTCCTCCCACTCCCCAGACGTTTGTTGGATACTCACCATGTACAAAGAGTAGTTCCAGAGGCTCCGCTGTGAGCAAGACGTTGTTCTTTCCCTCAGCAGTTCACATGCTTGGCTGGAAACAAGAAAACATCTCTCTCTCTCAGAAAGCCAAGATCCGTGACACATCTGTGTGGGCCAGGTGAGGGTGGGGAGTGTGAAAGGACATTGAGCAGAATGTTTTGCTGTGACAAGAGATGGAAGGAAAAGTCTCTTTATTAAGACTGCGTGGTTTGCCAAGGAATCAACAAATATTTTAAAACGTGGTTCAGGACCACTGAAGAGTATTAAGCTGGAGAGTGATGTGCTCACCCTTGCATTGCAGAGGACACCTGCGGCAAGAGTGTGGAAAGGGAGTTTGGGGTCAGGGTGAAGACTGAAGGTAGGGCTGGGGATATAGCTCAGTGGAATAAGCACCTCCCTAGCAAGCGCAGGGGCCTGAGTTCGATCCCCAGTACTGCCAAAAAAAAAATAAAAAGTTGTATATTCTAAAAAAAAAAAAAAAAAAAGACTGAAGGTAAAGAGAGTGGCCAGGTGTAGTTACGGTGCTGGTGCTCGTTGGTTCAGTGCCTTCTTGGTGGGAAGGGCCATAGAGGCTCAGGGGTGCACAAACTCTGGCAGCAGAGAGCCAGAACCCAGAGGTGGTGCTTGTGTTTGCGACTTGGATGACATAGTGAATGATGTGGATGGGATGCAAGTTTGCAAGGGAAGATAGTGTTTCAGTTTGGGACATGTTGAGGTTGAGCTGTATCTGCAGAGTACAGGTAGAGAACTCCAAGCTGGCAGTGGGAAATACAGCACAGTCTAACTGCTTGCCAGGTTAGGTGTTTATCAGGTCTGGCCTGTCTTTGGGAGGACATATAGGAGTAAGATACCAGACATTTGCCTCGTTGCCACCAATACTTGGAAACCATAGGAACTAAGAAGTCTGACTCAGCACCACCGTGTGACGGGCATGTCTTGCTGGCCGTTGAACTGTCTTCATTTGCCTACGTCAGAGGAAGACATCCCATGACCAACACTAGCAGATGGTTACTGATCACTCACAGAGGAGACTGTACAGAGTGCCAAAGATGGATAGGACTCCTGCTTTATAAAGCAGGGATTGACAATAGGCTATCGAGAGGGGACACAGCGTGTGTGTGTGTACATGTTTGTGAACACATGCTTGTGTGTGTATTTCTAGTCACATGTGTGTGAGCATGTGCACATGTGTCCAGAGGATACCTCTTCAGGGATGGCCCTACCTTTCACGTTCACAAAGGCACCTCTGATGTCACACCAAACTCCCTTTCTTTAGGTGCCTCCCTTCTGGGTCACTGAGAGGGCCCCGGTCACCAGGGCTTGCTCTTTCCATGTCCGGCTTCTGGAGAGGTGGATGAATGGTGGATTGCTTCACTTATATCTCCAAGGGCCGTCCAGGGGGTCAGAGAGCTTGCCAGAGGGCCTGCCAGGCATGTACCGGCTGAGCCCTGCTACCCCCTGTTGGGAGCAGAGGCGTCACAGAAAATACTGCCCACCCCACCCTTTCCATTGGCCTCTTTGCTCTCGTGCCCACAGTGCCCCAGGTCCTGCCTCTTGACCTCCTCTGAGACTGCTGTGAAACCCCTGACTGGCATGCTGCAGCGTTGATATCCTTGTCCTAGGAAGCCAGCTCTCCTGTGGACTCTGCTTTCTTCCTGCCCAGCTCAGTCCTCTGGGTGTGAAGCAATCTTCCATGCTTGGATTTTCCACCATGCTCCATGGAGGCAGTGATCAGGTTTAAGGAACTCTGGGTTTCTCTGTGCCTAGCTTTGGAAGAAACTAAATACACCATTTATTCTTACGTGGCTTATAGCCCAGCCTAACCTTATGCCACCTTTGGGCTTTGTCTGTCCCATGGTTGTCTATAGGCCCCCTTATGCATGTCAAGGATCCGAGCCTTCTCATCCCTCTGGACCTGTCTAAATTACTCAAGTGGAGACATGGAAACTTCTTTTTAAGAGAAGTCCAGCTCATCTATCTCCCTCCCTCTTCTCACTTCATTTCCACTGAAATGTCATTCACCGATTCTCATTGAATTCAGATCTTTTATTCACACACTCGACCCACCCCCATATACAGTAAATTGCCTGTAGATTTAGGGTAGAGGAGTGAGAAGTAGATTTAGGTGAAATACTTTTAAATTATCCATATATAAAGAGTGCTGATTGCAGTGCCTAGACCATAGCAAGTGCTCAGCAGGTTTAGTTGCTAACAAGTAGACAATGATTTTTTTTCCTCCATTTTTTATATTTTTGCAACACACAATAAATACATTCACCATGGGGGCATTGCCACAGACACATAGCACATCCTGATCTCTTTTACTTCTGCTTTTCCCCTTCCTCCTATCTCTTCTATGCCCAGGTCCTTTTCCTATATTTTTAAAGAATCAACTCTTTGATTCACTGATCCTTTGTGTTGCTTTTTTCAGTCTCAGTCTCGTTAATTTCTGCTCTGGTCTATAATTTCTTTCCTTTTATTAGTTTCAGATTTGGATTATTCTCTTGCTAGGACCTCTAGCTGTATCATTAGGTTGTTTGGAATGTTCTATTCTTCTTACATGTGGATTTACATCTATGACCTTCCCTCTCAGAGCTGCTTTTGTTGTGTTCCATAGGTTTGGTGTGCTGTGCTTCCATTGCCATCTGATTCTAGGAACTTTTTATTTCTTCCCTGATTTCTTCTGTGACCCACTGATTACTCAGTAACATATTACTTAATTTCCTTATGTTTGTGTAGTTTCTGTGGATTCTTTTGTTGTTGATTTCTGGGTTTATTCTGCTATGATCCAATAGTCTGGAGAAGATTATGTCAATCCTTTTGTATTTTTTTTATTCATGCATTATGGCCTAAGGTATAGTCTATTTTGGAAAAAGTTCCATGTGCTATTGAGAAAAAATGTGCATTCTGTTACTGGATGAAACAGTCCGTAAATATCTATTAAGTCTGTTTGTTCAATGGTGTGGTTTACCTCTGTTGTTTCTTTGTTGATTTTTTTGTGTGGTTGACCTGTCTAATTGTGAGAGTGGGTTACCAAAGTCCCCCACTATGACCGTATTGGTGTCTATCTGTTCTTTTAGGTCCAGTAGTTTTTGTTTTTCTGAAATTGGGTGCACCGGCATCCAGTGTGTAGATATTCACAACTTTTATATCTTCCTATTGAATTGTTTCCTTTATTAGTGTGCAGTGGCCACATTTTCTCTTCTGGTCAGTTTTTGCTTGAAATTCACTGTATCTGAAAATAAGGTAGTTACTCTTGGTTTTCAGGTTCCAGGTGAATGGAATTTTGTTCCCATGTTTTCATTTTCAGCCTGTATATTTTTTGGATGAGGCATGTCTCCTGGAGGCAGTATATAGTTGTTTTGGTTTTTATCCAATCAGCTAGTCTGTGTCTTTTGATTGGGGAGTTGAGACCACTGATATTGAGAGTTATTATTGTGAGGTGTTTATTGAATCCTGTCATCACACTATTTTCTCAGTGATGATTCCTTTATTTTTCTTCTTTTGTTTAAGTGCTTTCCCAGTTAAATGTATATTTTCCTTTGGGATCTTTGGTGCTGATGGCCTCCCTGTCTCTGTCTTGGATTTGGTGTCAGCCAGTGTGTTGTAGTCAGGGTTTCCAAGGGAATGTAACTAATGCAGGACACATTATTTATAATATTGTTTTATAATATTTACCCAAAGAGTCAAATGCAAAGAACACAGATCTTTCCACACACTAGAGACCCAAAGAATCCAGCTGAGGGCCTGGATCCCACAGTAATGTCTTCCATGAGTCCAGCTGGAGGCCTAGAGCCCAAACAATGTCTCATGCAAGTCTGTATATTGGGAAGGCACAAGCAAAGGTCAGTGGTGGAAGCTAGAAAGTCTGCACCAGTGGGATGAAGGATTTGTGCCAGCAGGCTGAGGGATCTGCACTGGAGCCAGCAAGTGACATTCAAGGTAACAGAACTTCCCTGAAAAGAACTGCAGTCATCCTCAGCAGTGAGGACCCGAGCTCCTCTGACAGTGGGAACAGATAGTCCATATGAGGATAGCCAGCATGACCAGGTTTCGTTGTTGGCAACGACCCTCAGGTGGGCCCTCCACACCAGCCCTGTGCCAACTCAGTTCAGCTGGGGGTTACAAGTTGACCGTTAGTTTTTAATCCACCATATGGTGCTTACTTGAAAACAGATTTAATGCAAGATATTCAAATATATAAGAATTTATAAGATTGGCTTACAGTGGCCACCCACAGAGTCAGATGTGGAAGAGAGCAGAAGGTCTGCCTGTGTGCTGGAGAACTGAAGGATCCAGTCAAAGGCCTGGAGCACAGTGCAGTGTCTGTGCAGGTCTGTATGAGGAGGCTGAAGGGTCTGTGCTGGAGGCTGAAGAGTCTGCACTGGGAGCCAGGAGACGACGTCCAGGTGAAGGTGAAGACTGGCACTGCTGCAAAGGAACAGAAGCAAACCTTCCTTTCTTATTTCCCCTTTCTACCATTCAGGTGACAAGCTGGCCTAGGGTGCGTCTTGTCTTCTGTAAGTCCCCTCAGCCATACTCAGAACTATGCTGATCCATAGTTGGGTGTTTTTCCCTCAAGTTGACAGTTCACTGCAGTGTCACAGAGCCCCTTAAGTGTTTTTGCAATGTCAATACTGCTTTCATAGTCATGTATTTCCCTAGGATTTTTTTTTTTTTTTTTTTTTTTTTTTTTTTTTTTTTTTTTTTTTTTTTTTTTTTTTTGTCATGGAAAGTCTTTAGTTCTCTGTCATTTTTGAAGGCTTATTTTGCAGGATATAAGTCTGGGTTGACAGTTGTTTTCCTTAAGGGCCTGGAAAGATTCACTGAGTTTCTCCTGTCCTGTAAGGTTTGTGCTGAGAAGTCCACAGCCGTTCTGATGGGCTTTGTCTTTATAGGTTGTTGCTGTTCTTCTCTCTTAGCTCTTAGTATTCTCTCCTTTTTTTTTTTTTTTGAATTTTTGGAATTTTGATTACAGTGTGTCATGGAGAGGTTCTTTTCTAGTTGTGGCTATTTAGGTTTCTCTATATGCCTGTATTTGAATATTGAATTCCCTGCCCCTCTAGATTTGGAAAATTTTCAGCTAGGATTTCAGGAATAAATTTTTATACTTTAGAGTCATCTTCTGTTTTCTACTTTATTCCTATAATTTGGGGGTTAATCTTTTTGAGTCATCTGGCAGCTGTTGGATCTAGCTTGCGTGGTGTCTTGTTTTTAGGGTATTGAGCTATGCTCGACCACATCTACCATGTCTTCCATTTCTGACTGAGTGTCACTCAGTCCTCACATTGGTCAAGTCTGCTACCGCAGGCTTTTCTTTAAATTCTTCATATTGTCTATCTTTGCTTGCTTTCTTTTTATGCTTTCTAGTTCTTTTCTTTTTCATCTTTTTGAGACAGGGTCTCACTATGCAGTTAAGGCTGGCCTCGAGCTCACTTTGTAGCCCAGGCTGGTCTCGAACTTGCAATGATCCTCCCACCTCAGCCACCTGAGTGCTGGGATTATAGGTGTGTGCTACCATGCCCAGCTCTAGTTCTTTTCGGAAGTGGTCATTCATGTCTTAACATTGTCTTGCTTAAGTCAACTAGTTTATTGCTTCTTTTGGTAAAATCCTTTATCTGTTTAGTTAAATCCTCTCTGAGCTCTTTAGACATCTTACACATTTGGTCATATGTTTATTTTTTATGTATAACTTTAAACATTTGACTATTTGGGTTTTGAGTTCCTTACCTATCAGTTTCTCTACTCCAGTGTCCATGAGATCAGCTTTTGGGGAGTTAGGGTTTGTGAGGGCATCTTGCTACCTTGATTTCTCGTGTTTGTGTCTTTTTTGTGCTGCGAGTTGTAGAGCAGTTAAGTTAGAGAAACCCTGTCCCTACTGTGGAGGTCTCTTTAGTTAGGTTCTGCCTCCCTGTGATGTGTCCTTGGGTCTGGCTATGTTACAGTGTTTGTACCCTCTTTAACCTCTTCTGCATAACACGTAGGGTCTTAGTGTTGAACCTTCTTCTGGGGGCTTGGTCCTTAGCACTGCTCGTGTTTGCAGAGCGAGGACCTCCTGCCTGGGACTTTAGTGTTCCAGACTGCTTTATTCTTTGTGTTATCTTCAGTTTCTCTGTGGTTTCTAGTTTTGCTGCTGACTCTCTAGATTTCTAGACCTCTACTTTTTTTTTTACTTTACTAAGTTATTGTTTTTCAGGTATCTTGATTTCAGGTCCCAGAGGGGCTATATTTTGCTTCTGATCTTTACTCCACCATTTATCTTTAATTATTTTATTAGAATTTTCTGCTTCTATCATTCTTTGTGGAATTCCAAATTCCTCTGTAGGCGGCCCTATCAGAGGTCACAAAACATGATAACTTCTGAAGGCCCACGACCTGAGTGCCCAGTCAACTGTGAGCCCCAGGTGGCAGCCTAGCCACAGGCCCCCACGTGGACAATGATTCGACTTGAGGAGCCATTTGGTTCTGAGGGTCCAAGGAAAAACCTGAAAGCTACCCATTTGAGGTCCCAGGACACCCAGAGGGCTCTGTTAGACCCCAACACTCTTGGTGCCTGAAGAGCTTTGACACACGCTGTGGACCAGGCAGCCCCAGCTGGGTGCAATTCCCACCCAGAAGCACTGCTGTGTGAAAACCGAAAGGGAGAACCCCATGAGCTTCTGCAAGTTTCATAGCCTGTACCAAGACCTACTTTAATAAAATGTTGTATGTAAGTACTGACAAGAGCGAAAGGGGAAAGAACACAAGAATAATTCATTTGCAGATAAATAGAGTGAAACACAATCCCTTTCTTTCCACCCCTCCCAAATCCCTAAGTCCAGCAGAGGAGATAAGAAGAACAGAAATAACCCAAGGTGAAGAGACAATACATTAAGAGCATTAGAGACCCAGATCGGGAGCTTGCAGAGTGAGAAGGCCTCTGCAGTGGGCAGCAGAAAGCTGGCTGAAAGGGAAGGCCATGGTGAGCAGCCCTGATGTGTTACAGTGCTGGCCATCAGTTCTCATCCTAAGTTTGGGGTTATTGGTTTTAATAGGCAGGAAACGGATGGTGGCATTGAAAGGGTTTGGAGAGAAATTAATGAAAGGCCTGTGCATGAAGGTGAATGGGTGAGAGGGAGCAGAGAGCACAGGGCTAATGGCCACAGGTGCTGTCCCTATTCCTAGCCTCACCTTGAAAGCTGGGGCCAGAGCAGGGCAGGAGTCTGGTAAGGCCTATGTGCAGAGACAGCATAGGGTAAGTACATGCTCCAAACTGCCCATCTTGCCTCCTCTCCTCTCCTCTCCTCACAGAAGTCACCCTGTCCTCAGCAACTGCTTTGCTGAGGGCCAGGGAGCTCAGTGAGGCAGTCCCTGGATGTTCTGCTCTAGGGTAGGGAACAGGTGCTGAAGCCTGGGGAGTGGCTCCTTGGGGACTTTAGGTGGAGAAAAACCTGGTATGTGGTGGAACGGGAGGTTTGGAATTAGCAGACTTGGGATTGTGTGTAGGGTCAGGGTTAGGGTCTCAAATGTGTACATGAATAGTTCTCAAACAGGGGCACATTGCTTCCCAGGGACACTGGGCAATGTCTGGAGACATTTTTGCTTGTCATAACTGGGTGGGTAGGGGTGCTTCAGCGGGTGGAGGCAGGGATACTATGCAAACCCCTCCAATGCAAGATGCGCCCCGCATCCCAGAGGATCCTGCAGTCTCAACAGTCAGGTGGAGAAACCATAGTCTTTGTTCCAGTGAAATGGGTATGATACAACTTGCCCTGCCCTGCCCTGTGGTCACTGAGCATCATAGACAGCAGTGGCATGAAAAATAGCATTGTGCTCGTAGACTTTGCTTTGGAAGAAACTCTCCACTTGGAGAGAGCTCTGCCACTGGTGAAATGGCCTTGACATCCACATGCTGTTGCCCTCTTCCCGCCCTTTCTGTGGGAGAAGAGCAGCCCTGATGGGCCTGGGAAATAGAGAGTGCTCTGCCCTGCCAATGGAAGCCTCCTCCAGGTCACTGCTGCATCCTGGAAAGACAGCCCTGTGCCCGCACCGGCAGCTAAATACACTCAACCATGCAGGCACTGTTACCACCAGGTTCAAGTGGATGCTTCCATGGCGTTAGTATGTGTGCTACCATCACCACTAGCCAGCTCCAGAAACTGTTTTCATTTTCTCAAACTGAAATTTGTGCCCATTACATAGCACTGCAGCTTTGGCAACCACCATTCTCTGCTCCGTCTCTGTAACTTTGACTAATATTCAATAGGCCTTCTGTGAGTATGACCTTGTGCAAGTGTTGTAAAGAGGGTAACAGTGTTCCTGCTTTTGTGACTGGCTTATTTCACTCCGTGTACTGATCTTAAGGTTCATCCATGTTGTAGCATGTCTCAGATTTCCTTTGTTTTTAAAGCTTAGTGATACTCACTCTATGGACCGACCACAATTTGGTTCTCTGTGTGTCTGTCCACAGACGTCTGGGTGGCTCTTGTCCCTGGGCTGAGGTGAGTAATGATGCTCTGAATGAGGATGCCCAGATATCCCGTGGAGTCCCTGCTTCCAATTCTTTTGCAGACCCAGAAGTGGAATTGCTGGACCACATAGTAATTCTTTTAATTTTTTGAGGAGACACTCTCTTGTTTTCTGTAGTAGCTGCACTACTTGACAATCTCATTGACAGTGCACAAAGGTTATAAGTTCTTCACATCCGGGCTGGGGACATAGCTCAGTGGAATAAGCGACTGCCTAGCAAGCGCAGGGTCCTGAGTTCGATCCCCAGTACCGCAAAAAAAAAAAAAAAAAAAGTTCTTCACATCCTCACTAACACTTTTTACCTTTTTTGCTTTGTTTTTTAAAAAAAGTCAACCAAAATGTTTTATTGATACATTCTTGAACAATACCACAGAACTGAGAATGGGAACAGGGAATTTTTCAGCAAGGATTTTCTTTTTCCACTAAATTGGCTGACAAATGGCAAGATTAATGAAAGTACTTATTACAAACAGTAAAAAACGTACATGCTGTATTTTTAAAGTCCTTATCACACTGATCAGTCAGAGGGGGCATGAACAAAACCTCAAGACACAGAAAATCCATATTCTTTCCTTCAGATTGCTTAATAATTATTAAAATTGTTGCAAAATATCCACATACCCCAATTAAAATAACAAAAGGGAACACAAATATAAATACTGAACATAAATTATTAACGTGTACTGTAAAATACGTTACTAGCATGCATGCCAAAGATCAAGACCTCTATTCCATGTAACCAATGCTTTTCTTTTGTATAACTATCATAAACCAAAGGTAGGTGGGGCATTTTTCACAGCACAGTTTTTGGTCTTTAAATATCTTTTTTATCTTAAAAAATAGTATGATTTGCAGTGGTCCTGTAATCATAATTATAGTCACACACAGATGTATGCGTGTCTTTTTTTGTCTGCTGAGATCTTAAAATTTTAATTATTTAAAAATTTGCCCAAATATTCCACCATCTGAGAGAATAGGGTCTTGTGAAAACAGGGCATTTGAAAACAAGCAGCGAGCCGAGGTACGGCGTCAGATGGCATAGTGCACAAGTCCCGCAAACTGTACAGAAAATTCCAAACCCTTGCACCCCAGAAGGACATATGTAGAAAGACAGGTCAGCCCCACAGCAGCCCTGTGCCTCTCCACAGTTCATCCTAAAGAACCTGGGTGCGACTTGAATCTCAACTCTCCCTTTGGAAGGAAAAGTCCAGAATGGCAGCCTCATGGGCAGTGCTGATGCCAGTGACTTACTAAGCCAAGATAAAGTAAAGATATTTCATAAAGCAGCTGTTTAGGATGCTTAGATCCTCTAACATTGGTCTTCCAGCTGGGGAAGCTCCTCCAGTGATTGGAAGCAGGCAGGACCAAAAGAACCCTATGCCAGGTTGGGTGATGGAATGACTGAGGGTCTTTCTCCTCCATGGTTCCATGGAATGAAACAGGTTAGATAACCAGGTTATCGTAAGTGATGTACTTCTTTTTTGCAGCAGGGCTATTTGGATCTACATTTTCACAGAGTTCTGTCTTTGCCTGTTGGGTCTGTCACTGGGTTTGTGTGACAGCCGAGATGACATGGTAGCTGCTGTGGCTACTGCCTTGAAGCTTCACTTCTGTTTCTGGACATTGTGTTCAGGTTGGGAAATGCTGATGTACACTTTCAGCATGTATAACATTCCCAGCACCACTGACACACTTAGGTTCATGGAGATTGTAAGTGTGGTAGTTTGTATGTAGAGATTTTCTGCTGACTGCACAGTACCAAAAAAGTTGGGATGAAAGCAAGCCATACTATACACGTCATGTACATAGTGAATCCAGTAGGCTTGGCTTCATTAAAATTCTCTGGTACACTCCTAGTCTTGATGGCATACACAGTACATGTGACCATGAGAAGAATGCTGTATCTCCAGGAGCAAATGATTTGGAGATTGGTAATGTCACATTTGAGAACTCCCCTGGCCTGCTCAGGGTTCCTTATTTTATGTTCATCACAGTCTACAATGATGTTGGGTGGGTTGAGACCAAACCAAATGAAAACCCCTAGAAGCTGAACTGATATTAAGCTGGAAGTGATTTCCAGCTGTGACATTGGACTTATGAGTCTGGGAGCTGGCACTGATTTCTTGCCCTGCTCAAATATACGATAAATCCGACTGGTCTTTGTCAGATTGTTTTGTTAGATGGTAGCTGTCTTACTAGATGTGAGGTTACCTCATGGTTTTGTTTACATTTCTGTAATGATTAGAGATTCTGAACATGTTTTCATGTACTTGTTGGCCATTGGTATATCCTCTTGGGAGAAATGTGTATTCATGCACTTTGCATTTTTTGTCAAGGAGAGAGCAGGTTCTCACTAAGTTGCTCAGGCTGGCTTCAAACTCTCTATCCTTCTACCTGAGTAATCAGAATTATAGGCATGTGTTGCTGTGCCTGGCATCTTTTTCCCATTTTTTAATTGAGTTATTTTGGGTTTATTGTTGAGGTGTAAGAATTCTTCATATTTTCTGGATATTAACTCCTTATTGCTTGCAGTCATAACTTGGTACTCAAATGCTGTAAAACTTATCAAATTTGGCATTCAGTGTGTTTGGATGTGACAGTTTTTGTGCTGGTACTTTTCATTTGTTTGGTGTGGATTACCTTGTGACTCACTACCCTTTAAAGCCCAAACAATATGGTACTTGTCGCACCTCACAGAACAAATAAGTGATAGGTACCAAGGTACCAAATGTCTTACTTACTTTTCCTATTACCCAATACCCAAAGTTAAATGAGGAAAGGTTTATTTTGGCTCACAGCTTGTAGGGGTTTCAGGCCATAGTTAACTGGCTCCAAGGCAGGGTGGCATGGCAGAGGGGCATCACATGGGTAAATAGGCCATGACAAAGCAAGGCAGGCAGAAGGCAGCCAGCAACAAGACACAAGTGACAAACAGGGATCCTCTCTCTATTCCTTATCTTTTATCCAGACTATGCATCCTTAGGGTGGATAGTACTCACACCCAGGATGGGATAAAGCCTCACGCTCAGACCACGAAAGCCATCATGGTACAAGAGACTGGTAGAAAAACATTTGCAGGAGACATCAGCAAAGTAATGTCTTGCTGGAGTTGAAGGAACTGGAAGCCTTGAAGAAAACTAAGTATTCAAACTTGAATAGGGCCTGTGGCAAAAGACCTGTGTGACTGCCATTGACCCTCTGCTGGGTCCGGTCCTCCTCCCACTCCACTAGTCTCATCCCTCCCTAGCGGATGGGGGAGATGACTGCTTCCTGCTCAGCACTGTTTGCACAGATTCATCAAGAGGAGAGCATTACACATGCCCCGAAGCCTGTATCTGATCATATGAATGCTCATAAAAGCCCTACCTTAAAGGCTCAGAGTGATCCAGTATGTCATGGATCCAAACCACTCTCTGTCCCTAAATGCCAAACTAGCCACAAAGAAGCACCAGCTCCACTGGAACTGGAGGGCAAGAAGCAGAGAGAGGAACACAAGGAGAATGCTTCCAGCCCCGTGAGTGATGACAGAGTTGAAAGAGGTGGCTGACATATCCAAGTGTGTCAACAGAGCATTGCAAATCAAGGGCAAAATCAACTGCTTTACAGTAGATACCTGTAAGAAACTTGGCCTGGCATTTGATGACATGGCAGGCACTGTGGAGATAATAGCAGAGATGTCAAAGTTCAGGGAATGTGTAAAGTGCCAACTATTTCCTTCACCAAAACAATGGCTGCCATGTTTACCTAAGCAAGAAGTCTCTGGATGAGAGATGGTGCCAACTCTTCTGAGGTGAGCGTGCTCATTCCTACAGAAGGCGATGATTTCAGTGAGTTGCCAGCCCCTAATCAGTTCATGACCCTATGGAAGAGGCAGTAATTGATTATGACAGCATCAGAAATTGGCAGATAAGCAAAGCACTAGTGGGTTCTTCACCCTCTCCCTTCACACTGTGAGATAAATCTCTATCTACATGGCTCTTTTCTTCCTGCTCTTTAACTGCATCTCTTCTCTGAGAAGCCCAGCTACCTTCCTTCACCGAAGTACACCTAAGGCTGAGATTTGGGGTGGGGTTGCAGGCCAGCCGATCTTCAGCCACACCACCAGCCCATCCTGAGGAGCTGCAGACCTGGACTGGTACATTCTAGCTGTCAGCATTTGGGGGTTATTCTACCCACAGTCCTTTGGGAAGAGGAAGGCGGTTCCAGGAAGTAACAGATTATAATGTGCATACTTTTTCTCACAATGAGCATGAAGGTAGTGGAAGCTAGTGTGATTCCAGGTGGTTCTAACCAAACTGTTAAGAAGTGAGGCAAGGGTCACACTGAACCAAAAGTTGAGGCCTGGCCATCTGCCCTTCCAAGCACACTTGCTTCCTACAAGCAGTCCTCCATCCTGTATTCTGTCCTGGCTCTGACCTACCATGATGTAGCTGGAAGTAGCTGTGTAGCAGTGTGCTCCATCCAGGGCAGTCTGAGAAGTCTTGGACCTTTACTTTCTCTGAGATTCCTGCCCTGCATCCTCCTATATGGGTGACTTTAAAAGAAGAAGAAGAAAAAGCATACCATCCCAAGGGGTTCGGCATTCCTTCTCCTCCTCCTGCTAGGTGCCTGTCGCCTGTCTTTGCTGCTTCAGTTTGCCTCTCATGTTCAACAGTTTAGGGCTGTTGGCTAGATGTAGAGGACTAAGCCTGGCATGCCAGGCTGGCTCTATGTCTTGATTTATGGGAAAGCCTTGCTCAGCATTGCTAATGTTTCAGTTTTCTCCTCTAGGACACCTAATATGGAACTTTCATTTTTTATTCTGTGAGGGAAGCAAGATTGTCCTGTGACTTTTACCCATTTCCTAAGGCCTGTGGAATTAAATCCTTATCTACTTAAAGTTGTACAAAAAATAGAATAAACACCAAACTCGAAAAAGAGAAAGAAAAAGGAAGGCCTGGTTGGAGGCGGTGGGTCACTGGGGGTAAGACCTGGAAGGGTGTATTCTTGTCCTCTGCCCCTTTCTCTTTCTCTGGCTCTTTCTCTCTGCTCCTACTCACCAGGGCAGCATTTCTCTGCCATGTCCCTTGGCCGTTATGTTTGTGCCTTGGATCCAGCTGACCATGCACTAAATCCTCTGAAGCCGTGAACCAGAATAAGCCTTTCCTCCTGTAAGTTGTGGGTGTCAAATACTTGTTCTAGCAGTGGGGGAAGCTGACAAATAGTGTGTGTGTGTGTGTGTGTGTGTGTGTGTGTGTGTGTGTGTGTGTATGTGTAGTCTTTAGTGCTTTCTACGCTTAAGATAACTTCCATGAATAGAGATGATTTTATTTCTTCCTTTCCACCATAAATGCATTTACTGAACTTCTGGAATTGCTTTGGCTATTGCTTGCACTGCTGTGTTGAATAGAAGTGGCAAAGTGGGCATTTTTGTCTTGCTCCTAATCTCAGGGGGAATCTTTCAGTGTTTCTCCCCTGCGTATAGTGTTGGCTTTTGGCTTTAACATATAAATGTTATTATGTTGGGGGTACTTTACTTCTACTACAAGTTTGTTGAGAGTTTTTAATCACAAAAATATGTTGAATTATATCAAGCTCTTTTTTTGCATCAGTTGAGATGATCCCCTTCATTCTGATAATGTGGTACACTATACTGATTTCTGTGAGTTAAACCATCCCTGCATTCCAGGAACAATAATAATAATAATCCACCCCCACTTGATCATGTTGTCTAATTTTTTTTTCTGTATGTGTGTTTGAGACAGGGTTTCATTATGCAGTTCTGGCTGGACTTGAACTCACTTTGTAGCCCAGGCTGGCCTTGAACTCACAGTGATCCTCCTAACAGCCTCCTGAGTGCTGTGCCACTATGCCCGGCTGGCATCTAATCTTTTACATGTGCTATTGAATTCTATCTGCTAGTATTTTGTTGAGCTTATTGTAATGATGTATATCAGGGAGATTTGTCTATAGTGTTTTTTTCTCTTATTGTGGTGTGCCTGGCTTTGGTGTCGTATTTATCTTATAGAATGAGATTGGAGTGCTCTCTTCAGTTTTTTTGAAAGAGTTTGAGGATGACTGGTGTTAGTTCTTCTCTAAATTCTTGGTAGAATTCCCCTGTGCAACTGTCTAGTGCTGGTCTTTTCTTTGTTGTGAGGTTTTTGATTACTGATTCAATGAGACACCTTTTTAGAATGGATGTTGTGACTTCTACATACAAAAACACTTTCCTGTGGGAGGACTGGTCCATCACTTTGGAGTGTGGTGTGCCTTTGTAACAATGTTATTTTGGGAGGAGATTTTTAGAACGTCTGTTTGGGATAATAAGTTTTGGTTACTTTGTTGCCATAGTTTATTTTCTTCTCAAACAGAAAAAATAAAAAGCAACTAAATCAGACACTGGTCTGGTGGACATGCATGGTTTTGGCTTTTCTAGATACTCAGTCTACACTCAGAAAGTAGAGATTTTCTAGCATTTCAGTTAAGTAATAGACTGGACCAAACTATAAGTTCTAATTCATAGTAAATGGGTTTGCAGCCCATGTATCCCTTTGCACAGAAATTCCTAGGTAGGGGTGTCCACAGACCCTGAAGCCATAATTTTACGGAAGGACTAGCAAACCGGTGTGAGAGTCTTGCTCGAGTACAGGTTTTGCCACCTTTCTGCCTGTGCTGTGTTGAGCAGGTTTTCAGGCCCGTCTGTGGTTGCTTTATTCTTGCTGCTTTGCTGTGCTGGGGTGGAACTCTGGGCCTTCTGTGTGCTGGGCGAGGGCTCACCCCTGAGCTCTACCTCTAGTCCTCTGCCTCTCATGCTTTTTTCTGAGCCTTTTCTTTTTCTTTGTAGTGCTGGGGATTGAACCCAGGGCCCCACACAGGCAAGACAAGTGCCCCTGAGCTTCAGCCCCCAGCCTTTTCTGAGCCTTTTGAGAGTAGGTTGCTTATATTGTAGTCCTTTCTCACTATATACCTAAGACTTGCCCTTGTTATGTATTTCAGGTTGCCCTAGAGCTCACTGTGTAGTCCAGGCTGGCCTTGAACTCATAGGAAATCCATCTGCCTCAGCTTCCCAAGTTCTGGTATTACAAGCCTATGCCATCATACCAGCTGTGCTATTGACATTATTAAACGTATGGTCCTCCCCACTTTTAAAGAGCACTCTTTGTTTTTGTTGTTTGATGTTCCCTTGGATTGGTGTGAGGTTATTCATTCTTGTGTCTTTCTCAGGGTATTGCATTTGGAGACACACAACATCCTCAGTCTTTTACCTGGTGATCCAGATGCAGGCCTGAATCAAAGCTGGGGAGGAAGAGAGGGTTTTCTTTGGGTAACCCTAATCCCCCTCTTTCCTACCTAAGCAGCCCTAATGCAAACCTAATTCCTTTTTGTGTGTGTGTATGGAACGAGGAATCAAACTCAGGACCTCGTGCTTGCCAGGCAGGCACCATGCTGCTAAGCCATAACCCTGGCCCCTACACCAACCTGATGTATAAGAAGATTCTGTAACCAGTTCACACAAAGATAGGAATATGACAGTTTAAAACATGCCCCTATCCTTACATTTTTCCTAAATTAGCTCTGCCCTGAGTCCGTATACAGTATTGCTGAGGGTTCTGTGGTTCCCAGTAACAGGAACCACCCCCATGTGACTCACACACAGTGGATATTTGTTGGACGGATGCTCAGGAATACAAATACCAGGCTCTGGGAAGTAAGAGGGAGGGGCAGGCATAGCAAGCGGTCCAGGAAGTCTTGCAGGAGCTGCTCTCCGAAGGTTCAGCACTAACAGCTCCACGTTAGGGGCTCCAGCCTGCAGGGGGGTTAGGAGGCGGGGCTCAGGAACTGCATTTGAAAGACATGGAATTAAGGAGGGACAGCTCCCCCAAGGACTAAGGCAAGATGATTAAGTGCACAACAGACACTCAGTGTCCTACCCTGCCATTTTCTTGGCCTCTTGAATCCAACTTCTTTCTTCCCCAAGAGAGGCACAGCTTTTGCTTTGCTGATGCACGTGGATGTGTTCTCCATGGGGCCCTCCTTGTCCTTGCTGGGTTGCATGCCACATGGTAACAGCCACAGCTAGTGGTACAGAGATAGGAATGCTCATAGAAGCCCCCTGCCCCAAGCCCATTTGCAGGAGATGTTTCAGGGCCCTCATTTGGTGCCTGGACCCTCAGCTGGTATCGAATCTGAAACACACTGAAGTACCACCGCAGGTGACCTGATAACCATGGCGGCTACCAAGTGACTAGTGGATGCTGCACATGTACCAGTCCAGCACACGATTCATACTGCAGATGGGATGGAGCCCTGCAGAGCAACATTTCAGCATGCTAATTATGATGGTTCATGGTTTAACACTTGGGAATTAAATGGAATTGTCCATTTAACATTCACAGACCATGTGTCATGGTTTGGGATTTTTCAAGGAAAACAATATAATACAGGACATATATTTTATAAGATTATTTATAATAGTCACCCAAAGAATCATATGCAAAGAGTGAAGGAAATCTCTCCACACACTAAAGACCAAAGAATCCAGATGACAGCCTGGATCCCATGGTAATATCCTGCATGAGTTCAGCTGAAGACCTAGAGCCTATAATAGTACCCCCGATGAGCCCATCTGGAGGCCAAGAGCCCACAACAATGTCTCATGCAGGCCTGTTTCACAGATCTGTGCTGGGAAGGCCCAAAGGTCACTGGTGGAAGCTAGAAAGTCTGTGACAGTGGGACGAAGGATCTGTGCTAGCATGCTGAGGGATCTGCACTGGAGCCAGGAAGCAATACTCAAAGCAAGAACCAGAGCTCCCCTGAAAACTACCCTCAGCAACAGTGAGGTCCTGAGTTCCACCAATGATCAGGACAGCCAAATTTCCATCAGGAAAGCCAATGCAACAGACTTCTCCAGGAGACTGAGCAGTGCACCATCTTCCCCTCCGGAGCCAGGAAGCAATACTCAAATGAGGACCAGAGCTCCCCCAAAGTAAACTATAGCCATTCTCAGCAACAGTAAGGTCCCAAGGTCCTTGGACAGTGAGAACAGCCAAGTTCATCAGGAAAGCCAGCATGATGAGCTCCTCTAGCAGAATAGTCCAAGAGAACCAGCAGCTCCCTAACAGCTTCTACCAGCTCCCAACAGCCTCTCTTCAGCTTCTCTAACAGCCTCTCAATTTCTTCCCCAGCTCTGCCCCTTATGCTGCTGGCAGTAATCCCCAGGTGGGCCTCCCACATCCAGCACTACGCTGGTTCAGTTCAACGGGGTGCTACACCAGCTGTCAATCCACCACACCATGATTGACTGAAGTCAACTGAAACCAGGGAAAGTGAAAATACAGGTAACAGGGAATACTGTGGTCTGGGCAGTAATTTAGAACAGGTCCTGGTGCCAAAGGTGGATAAGTCTGTTGGAAATGAGAGGTTAGGAGAGAAAGAGCAGAAAACCAAAGGAGCAAGCAGGAGAGTCAGAAAGTACAGGGGAACAGAGAGGCCACGGTGGCCACATGACCGAAATTCTGAGGGACAGGGGTAAATGCAGCTCTGTGGGGTTGAAAGGCAGGGAGGCCAGTGGGCAGAGGGCTGGCACGAAACCCCACATGTGCTGGATGTAGTCCTGGGTGCAGAGGGAGCTGCTCACACTGACACCTGCCCTGTGGCTGCTCCTGGCAGCCAGGCCCATTGTAGCCCCTGGCTGTGGCCTTCCCAGTATTCCGTCATCTGTGTGCTCTGACAGTGAACTGTCATTTTCTTCATCTTGTCAGACTGGGTTTCCATTCTGGCAAACAGAAGCTCTAGCAGGACCCTGCTCATCACCCCTCCAGAATCCATGCTCTTTATCCATGATTGGCAGGGCCCTGCCTCATGATTGGCTTCAGCAGTGGACATGCCTGGGCCAGCAGAATGAATCTGAAGGGGTGGCATTTCAGCCTCAAGGCCAACCTTGAGAGGCCATAAGGACTCCCCCCTGCCTCCTGTGCTTAGGGCATCACCCTGGGGAGAGCATGCCAGGCCCACTTCACACTGGTCTTTGGAGTGGGGCGACATCCCCATGCCCTACCTGCACCACACCTGGCAGCTGCAGATGTGCCCAGCTGGGATCAGCTGACCATCAGGTTATCCTCAGACAACTTGCTTGGCTAGGAAATTAAATGATGCTTCTTTTTGCTCACTGAATTTGGGGTGTTTTGTTACACAGCGTATTTGGTAACAGATACATGGTACAAGATCTAATCATACCAAAGGCCTAGGAAATCCATCTTTTCTCCTAGTAGTCATTTATTTGACTCCTGTTGTGTTTTTGGAGTTGGAACTATAGCAGTAAAAATCCCCCCAAAATAGGGGTGGTGGTGGTGGTTGAAGGGAGAGTAGGGGAATGGGGGAAAAAAAGAATCGATACAGGTACAGATTCTTTATGATGAATGTGATCATTGTATATATCTAAAATGTACCAATAAAATCTGATTGAAACCCCCCAAACCAAAAAAATCAGACAGTACTCTTCCCTTACAGAACCTACTTTGAATGGGGGAAGACAGACCATGAGCCTGTGAACAAATGCGCAGATGAAATCATTTTAGAGAGTGATACGCTATACCAAAAAAGTGAGTGATGAGCTAACCCATAGCACTTGATACTGTGGTCAGTAGCAACACACACATTTAAATTACTCAACATGATGTAAAACTTAAAACTCAGTTACTCAGCAGCACTATCCATGCTTCCAGTGCATGGAGGTGGCCACCACACTGGGCAGCAGAGACAGAACATTCTCAGTGTTGCTTGATGTGCTGTGAACAAAACTGGATTGGACACTGGAGAGGGCCTGGTAGGCAGCTGTCCTGATCAGGGATGGTTTCTAAGGAGGTAGAATTTGAACTGAGATCTGGTGAAGGAAGCAGTCAGCTGAGATTGGGAGACAGCAGCAACCGAAGGAACGGCTGGTGCAAAGGCCCTAAGGCTTAAACGACATGTGACTTAGGTTGTCAAAGCGTGGCCCCTGCTGATGGGTCGGGAGTGGATGTACACGAGTGTGGGGTGGGTGGAGGAAGCTTGATTGCTAGCGTTCAGTTTTTACAGTGGTCCTGGCTGGACCAAAACCTACCAGTGCATTTTCTCCCAAACTTGTTGCTACTGATCTGGATAGTGTCATGTTCCCCTCTCCTCTGGGCTCTTCGTGCCACCTCTGTGGTACCAGCCGGCATGGTGGCACTGTTTGCAAGCTGCTGCTTGAGGAAGCTACTGCATGGATTTTAGCAAGCACAGGTAAACAAGGGAAAGAAAAGTTTTAAAATGCCATAATCCCACCTCCTAAGGAACGTCATTGTTCAAGTTTTGTGTACATCTCTCTGGTTTTCTATGCATAATGTGTGTGCATGTGTTTTTTCACTGGCACAAATGTGATCATGCTAAACCTACAGGTTTGTAGTTGGATTTCACCCAAGACTATGCCACATGCAGGTTGTGGCACTGTTAGCTTACTCGCTCTTGCGGGCATCACTATGAGTGCTCCTAGAAAAGGAGTCAGTTCTTTTGATAAATCTTCCATCCCTGTGGTGAAGGTGCACCCACCCCTCCTTCCTTTCCTGTCTGTCTTTCCACTGGACTCCTGAAAAGGGCCCTCTCCTAGACTTTCCATCTCTTCAGCCACGCACTGTGTTACAAAGGACAGCGGGCAGAAGACAGAGACCTGCACCACAGGGAGTCCCTGTGCAAGGCAGCCTACCTAGCCAGCCTGTCCACTGCCTCTTCCAGGGTCTCCCCCTCTGCCAGTGGGGGCTCATCGTGGCTTCCCTGACTTAACCTTTGGTGATCTCTAAGAGCCTTGGTCTCTGCTTCCACATTTACCGCCACTGGGTGCTTGGGTAGAAGATCTGCCTTTCCTGGCTACCTTCCTCAGTGTCTGGTCATCTTACTTCCCACGAGGAGGAGTCAGAGTGTCAGTAGTTTTTTAAACAACCTCAGATCTCCAGTAACATCTTGCCTGATTCCCTTCTTGGATTAATTCTGCCCACTGTTGCCAGTCACCATCCACATCATGGGCTGGGTCATATCCCACGTGTCTCAGAAACCAGCAACAAGACCAATCTGTCCCTGCTCCCTCCACATGGCCTGGAGCCCCATCCCCTCACCACTCCCTGACCCTGGGCCGCCTCTCTCTGGTGCCTCCTGCTGCACAGTCTTTCCAGCCCTCCTCAGTTTCCAAACTCAGCTCTGACTTTGCCCCATGTCCAAGGTCTTTCCTGGTTCTCCCTGTTGGAGTCACTCCCCTTCTTGGCTCCAAGGACAATGTCTCAGCACCTCCAGGAAGCATTTCTTTGCCCTCTGCTGCATTCTCTTGGACTGTTACCTTGACCCTATTTTCTTCCCTAGTCTAAGATGAATACTTGGGGGGCTGGGGATATAGCTCAGTGGAATAAGCACCTGCCTAGCAGGCGCAGGGTCCTGAGTTTGATCCCCAGTACCGCCAAAAAATAAAATAAAATAAAATAAGATGAATACTTGGCCAGTTCGAGAGCTGGGCTAAGTCCACGTTGCCTCCTCCAATTCCTGACCCGACCATGGGGAAATGACCCACCTCTCATGTGCAGCGACCCCGTCTGCAAAGCAGGTGTAGTAATTGTGTCTCCTGCGGAGACTCCTAGAACGAGAGGAAACAAGCAACCCTTTGTGACTCTCCACGGACCTCTGTGATCACCTCACGGGCAGGAACCGCGCACCATCCATCTTGTCTCCACTCCCACTCCCGCTTAGGACGGTGCTCAGTGATCGCAGAGCTGGGCTCGCAATTCATGGTGTGCCCTTGCACGGGAGCCCTTCCTGGGTTTCCGTCCCCCTGGAGCCTGGAGGCACACCTCATTTATTCTCACAGACCGGGATGCCATGGAGAGGTGCTAAGTCTTGCTGATTTCTCTGGAGCCTGGAGGAGCAGGGAAAAGTGACACGAAGGTCAAAAGGGCCATATGCCCAGCGTATTTTCATTGAGATGCTTGGCATCTGTGATTACTCCCTGTCTGCATGTGCTTGGCACCCTTGTTCTTGTGCTGAACACCCTTCTGCCCAGTAGCACATGATGTTGATTTTGCTCCAAAAATGTCTTTTTTCCTTCCTCCCTCCCCTCCCTTCATGCCTCCTTCCCTTCCTTCCACCCTTCATTCTCTGTCTCTCCCTCTCCCTCTCGTTCTCTCTTCCTCATCTCTCTCATAATGCAGAGCTTCATAAAGGCCATTTTGAGACAACCTATGCAATTACTAGAATAATTAATCTGGGTGAGCATTGCTGGAAATGCTCTTTATCTGTAGCTGGCTGTATGCAGAAGATAAAACCTCACTTCAGAACGTTCCCCAGAACCACACTCTGCAGCCCTGCATGGTGGGCTGAAGCTGTGAAGGCAGACAATATGCCACCACTCCAGGCTCCGTAGCCTGTGCCCTCTCTAACAGGGCAGGCCTGTCATGGTGCCAAGTAAACGAGGCTATTTTGGACTGTCGCTATGATTAGTTTCTCTGGATGTTGCTGAAGACTATGAAATATTTAGCACCCACGCCCCCGTACAGACTTGTGCATTGGAGACTTGCAGCAATCACAAATCCACATGAAGTCAACTCTTCAGGCATTCCTGGGCACCTACCGCGTGCTTAATGATTCGTTCGCTAGGGCTGTGACCCTCAGATGTGGACCCCATTTACAAAGAGGCGGGGAAGATGACTCATGCAAAGGAGACAGAGGGGCTGGGGATATAGCTCAGTGGAATAAGCACCTGCCTAGCAAGCTCAGGGTCTTGAGTTCGATCCCCAGTACCGCCCCAAAAAAAAAGAGTTCAGGAAAGGAGACAGAGCTCATGCAGCCCAGGCACAGTCCCTGGCACACTGTTGTGCTCAATGATTGCTCATGGGATGGGTGAATCAAGGTGCCAGCACCACTGTGGGATAGTCTCACTGCAGGACACCAAGAGGGCAGGGAATCGTTCCTAGGGTGGCTGTTCAACAAGCCTGGCTGCTTCAACCATGGACACAGCTGCCCCGAGCTCCTACAGGCTGATGCCTAAGGTGCTGGCAGGGCTGGTTGCTTCCATGGGCTATGAGGAGGGCCATGGCTGCTGCTTCTTGAGACTCTTCACAGCATCTTCACTCTGCATCTCTGTTGCTGGGCCTGAATTTTCCCTTTTAATAGGAGCCAACTTTATTTCATTAGGGTCTCCCCTCTTGACCTTAGTTGACCTTGATTACCTCTGTAAAGACCTTATAGCCAGATAAAGTCACTTTCTGAATGTTTGTGTGTGGGGGCTCTAATGTATCTTTTTTAGGGATTACCCAATTGTTATGGTCTGTGTCTGGATGTCCCCCCAAAGCCTCATGCAGTCCTGGGGCGGGCTTCTAGACTATGATTGATCCATGGCCCAGTGTTGGAATTACAGATATGAGTGCTGCACCTACCCTGGGGCAGGTAGTTTGCATACAGTGTAAGGGAGGGAAAGAGGCTGCTGGCCACCCCTCCTCCACTTTGCTCTTATTGCTTTTGCTGTCTTCCACTGTCATGAACTGCTGCCCTCTGCCATGTGCCACTCTGCCTTGGAGCCAGCCGAATATGGACTGAAACCTCCATAACCTATGGGCTAAATAAACCTTTCCTTCCTTCATTCTGGGTATCAGGTATTTTGTCTCAGCAATGAGAGAAAAGTAACTAAGACACCAATTCAATTCGTAATAGTGGAGGTGGTCACTTTGATTCTAGGTACATGGTTCTCGCCTGGGTCTTTTGCTTGAGGAACCTGAGCTTTTCCTGCCATCCCAAGGGGCCCCTGCATGAGGTCTATCCAAAGGAGACAGCAACCACTCCTGCAGTACCGGGTGTTTGGAGGGGACTCTTTCAGGGGCTGAAATTTTTTGCAGCCAGGTTCTCTGTAACCTGTGTGATTTGGAGATTGAGAGAGAAGATCTGGGCAGCTAAAATAAAGGGGCAGAGGGGGCAGAGATCACCTTGGAGTCCAAAAGTGGGGTAGTAGCATATGGAAAAAATAGGTCACTCCCTGAAGTCCCAGTGCTGGAGTCCGGGAGAAGTTCAAAGTCGTGAGTCTGGGCAGCTGAGAGGAGTTTTCCAGAAGTGAGAAACCTGGAGGCAGAAAGGACCCTGCCTGTGTGATGACAGCTGGGGAGAGGCAATCAGCAGCTGTTGCTCTGGAAGGTGAGGCAGCTTAGGGACTGAGGGTGCATCCCTGGTATCCAGACTAGTGGCCAGCCTGGAGGATCTCCCACCCACCCTGGCACAGGGCCCAGCCTGTTCCCTCTGTCTCCCACCAGCAGGCGGGTTGGGCATTGTAAGCAGAAGGGGTATCGCTTGCAGAGGTTGGTGCCCGGTTAGGAGGGCAGGCTCTGTGGGGCTGGCAGCTCTCTGAGCAACATTTGGTGGAGCCTTGGGCTCTTGCCGGCTCAGCCCCACGCTCACTAGGAAAGCAGTGCTGTCCCAGTCATACTACCACACCCGGCAGGCGAGGATGTGTGTCCGTCAGGGGTTGGAAAACAGACAAATTGGTAGTAGGTGAATTTCACTTACTGATTAGAGTAAGCAATCACAGAGTCCCTAGAAAATAATTGCTGGGTTAGATTTTCCTCCTTTTCAAGATTCCTGAGCACAAAGTGCCATTGGGCAGCCTGGGGTTCTATACTCAGGCTACATTCTGTCCTGCCACCTCCAGCAAAGTCACTTAGCTGGAAAGGGCCAGGCACCAAGTAGAGGCCACCCTGCTACCCTTCTAGTTGTGTGGGAGCTGGAACTCCTTGCTGCCAGGCTCCAAGCCTCCTCCTCGCACCCCCCAGGGTTGGCCACAGGGCTGGCATGCAAGTCCCTAGGGCAAGGCCGTGCGCAGAGGATCTTGGATGTGAGGGCTGACTGCTGGCATCCAGGCAGGTTTGGGAAGGCCTTCCCTGTGCTCTGGCCTGTCCTGATGGGGGAGGAGCCAGCCTGCAGCAGGTGCACACAGTGATCGTCAGTGCATTGAAGCCAAGAGTCACAGAGAGGTTTCACAGCCAAAGAATTTCAAAACCAGGTTTAAAAAAAATCTTCCAAATATATCTTGTGGCAAAGAAGACTCACCTTTCACATGCAGATTGTGAACACCTTAATGTCGCTCTGGCGCCCACAAGGGCTTTAGAGCTCGGAATCTGTAGCTGCTGCAGTGCCCGTCTTCTGCTCCTCAGAACCGTCTTTTCCCTGCCAACGCCTCTGCCCCCAGCAGCCAGAACTGCCCATCACAGACTCATCACTGGTTGCATTTCTTCCCTACCAACATCTGTGGGTCGCTGGTTGCTGCCTTCGGGTGGAGTCTATGCTGTCCTGGCTCCTGCTGACCCATCCACACATCACTTACTCTTGGCCTCGGGGAAGCCTGTCTTCCCTGTATTCCTGCATCAGTTTTGTCTTCCCCTC
>PVLD010010346.1:0-71246 GCA_004027595.1 Dinomys branickii
GAAAATAGATGATTTCATTTGGCTTTGCTTTGTGTGCTAGATTGTCAGATGTAGAGAAAAGGGAGGCAGAGCAGTGGATCCATCACAGAGAGGAGAAGGAGCCTGTGCTATAGGTCACTGCCCAGCCCGACCACTGACCAACAGGAGTCTCAGGCCAGCCATTGAGCATCCCTGCCCTGTTTCCTCATTTCCTCCTCTGTGTGATGGGTTAATGCTCTGCTTAGCCAGACGGGTTGCTCAGCACCTAGAAAGTGTCCAACCAACACTAGCTATTAGAACCCTTTGTGAAAACACTTGGGAAGTGTCCAGCACTTGGGTGTTAACTTTCCTGTAAACTGCATCTACTGGGGGCCGCTGGGTGGCTTTTGGTTGAGTCTGAGGACAGCCTTTCTAAGAACGAGTTGAATCTCTATATTAAGGAGCCAGCACACTGAAGAGTCTGGTTTGACAGATTGCTGAATTCCGTGGAGGCGGACAGGTGTGGGTGGTAAGTATCATGCAATCCATTTAAGCCCCCAAATTCAGGTGCACCAGAAATATCAGCTTTCTTAAATCTTTTTAAATTATGTCACATTCAACTTGGAATCTCTACTGAGTTGCATGGAATTTAATTGTAGTCATTACTGGGGCTCCCTTCTCCCCAAGGTGGATAGCTGCTTGCCAAGGACTTTCCTGTGTCCCTTGTCCTCAGCAAGCCCCATGTGCCCATCTCGCATGAGTCTCCCAAGTCCAGGAACCCTACCCCTTTTACTCTGAGCTGGGGGGGGGGAACTGTGTGCAACTTGGTATTTCTGGCACCAAGCATCCAGCCGTTTTCAGGGGCGCTGCTAGGACTTGTCGCCTGCTCACCTCTGACCCTTCCCCAGGATGCCCCCTTGGGCTCATCCAGAAGCTTTCAACAGTGTCCAGGATCAGAGTGAACATGACTGGGGGTGGCTCACTTTGGCCTGCTGCTTGGTGTGTTTATTGGCTTTTTTGTTTGTAATAAGCTTCATTTGAGGACAGGCTTCCATTTGCAGAAAGATTGAACAGAGAGTTCCTGGGTGTCCTTTCAGCTCCCCTGCTTCCACAGCTTCCCCTGCTATTAGCATCTTGTGTGAGTGGGTGACATTTGGTACATTTAGTGAACCCATACCAATACGTTATGATCACTGACGCCCATGGTTTACATTAGGCTTTAGTCTGTGCTGTGCAGACTCCGGGGGCTGACAAGTGTCGTCTTTTAGTTTTTCTTTGAGTGTAGAGGATGGAATCCAGGGCCTGGTGCACGCTAGACAAGCTCTCTACCGCAGAGCTACGTCTCAGCCCTGACAAATGTATTGTGACGTGCGTTACAGTGTCCCGGAGCGTAGATTCGCTGACCCCCAATCCGCTGTGCTGTCCCATTCATTCCTCCCTCTCTCCCTCTCCACCAAGGCTCTGGCAACCATTGATCTTGTTCACCAGCTCAGTAGTTTCACTTTCTCTGTATTTTCAAAAACAGAATTTAGCTCTTAAGATTTAAAAGGTGGGTGATTTTATATCAATATCCAGGTGACCACAATCCCTTGAAAAACGGAGCTATCCCCAAGACCTCCGGGCCGAGGAAAGAGGGCTTGGCTCTTCTGCTTCTTCTTCCTCACCCTCTCACGTGTGTCTCTGTCGGCACTGGGGTTTGTGACCAGGCCTGGCCTCCTTCAGAGTCGAGGATAGCCTTTGTCTCGTGGGCTGCTGCTGTTTTCTGGCCCGACAAATGTATTCCTGAGTCCAAGTGTCACGACAAGCCAGGCCACCTGCTTGAATAGGAACAGAGAAATATAGTAGGGACAGGAAATTCCATCGAATTCCTCTGTGACTAGTGGGAGGCTCCTGCAAAGCCACTTAAATACCCAGCTCCACAGCTGTGTGAGGCTGGCACAGCGTTAGCCAGCATCCTACACTCAGAAGCGCTGTTTCTTCTGTGTTCTCTGCGTGGCCCGTTGCCTCTTGGTTATCTGAGGCTGTGGGCCCCCACGTGGGTAGTCACAAAGTCTTTCAGTGGCCACTATAGCTCTGGGTCAATAATTCATGAGAATTTTGCAATTCACCCCACTCACCTCCTTCCTGGAACGAGTCAGAGAACTGGACACCCAAAGATTAAATTGCCCCTGGAGTGGCGCAGGGTGGGAGCTGGCTGCCCAGGAGCATGCAGAAGGCTCAAGGCTGAGCATGCTGCTGAGTCACATTCAGGAAGGAGGACCCCCTACTTTGGCTGTGGGGTTTTACTCTAAAGAAAAACATGAGTCCTTAAGCAGCGACAGCCAATCTGGCATGCCGCGGGCCATGTCCCCATCCTTCTCCCAGTGACAAGGCCCTGGATGGTCCTGATGCCCCTGAGTCCCTGGGCCAGGTGAGGAATGGTTAAAAGATACCCAAGATACACAGCCCAGTGCTATGTGACAACGGGCAAGTTGCTTAGTTTCTCTGAGTCTCCATTTCGGTCTCTGGAAAAGAGAGGTAGCAGTAATGTTTGACTCATTGCAGAAAGAACAGGAATGTCTGTCCCCGGGCCTTGACGTCTCACTTCTCAGCTCTGCATCCCTCTGTCCAAGTCATCATGCGCAAGTCCTCCCTGTCCCTCACCTGCCAGCGCTATGAAATCCACATTTACTGGGTTCCTACAAGAAACGATCAAAACCTAAGGAGAATGTTTTCATTTAAAAAATTATTACAGTAAAAGACTCCTTCCATAAGGCCCCCTCAGAATACCCTTTCCTCACTTCAAAAACACTTCCCTTTTTGCCCCTTTCTCAAGCATTTCTGGAAGTCTTCTCTCAGGTATGTCCTCAGTTGCGCTGTTGTGGCTGCCTTGATCAAAGCATTTACTTTTCATGGTCACTTTGACCTTGGAGAAGAGCTAGAAATTGCGCTTTGCCAAATCCGTTGAATGGGAAAGATGAAGACGCATCACAGCGCTTTTCCAAGACTGCCTTCCTGTTGGAGGATCGCAGGCAGCAGCGTTCGCTGTATTTTTTATCACTCCTCAGAAGAGCACAGCAGAGGACTTCCAGAACTGCTTCAGAAGCGACAAGAGAGGTGGGAAAGGTGTGTTCAAAGCGAACGGGGTGTTTTCAGGGGGATTAATGACAATGTGTCTTTTACTGCATTACTTTTTAAATTTAAACACACACTGTAGTTTGTGTTAAATCCCTTATGACGTGCCAGCTGCTGGAGATGTAGCAGTCGACAGGACAGATCCCACCCCTGCCCTTGTGGAACCAAGATCTTGTCATTACCTCCCTTGTGTGTCTGATGCCTGCCCCCTCACCTCAAGCCGCCCTGGTCCAGGCCACCTCTGTTTCTTACCTGGGTTCTCTAGCATCCTCCACCTGCAGCCAGAGTTCTTCAGCAACACCGGCCCGCATGTAGGACACCTGTGGCTCCCACAGCCCAAGAGTACAATCAACGCCACCTGGCCGGCGTGGTCTCTTATGGTTTCTCTGAAACCGATCTAGCTTTTCTCACCTCTGGACATTTGCCCTTGCTGTTCGGCCGCCTGGTGTCCTGTTCTCCATAGGACATTGCCTTCTTCTCAGGTGTCACTCCGGACTCCTCTGTCTCTAGCCACTGGGGTAGTGACAATAGTGACTGTGTACACTGGGCTTCCTGAGCACTGGACTCTCCTCTAAGTCCCTTGATTCTGCTGGCTCATTTAGACCTCACAGCTCTAGTTCCATTTTACAGTGGGAGAGCTAAGGCCCACGCAGCATGGTGGCTAAGCTGAAGTTCAACAGCAGTGGAGTTACTTCTGGCCAGTGGATCGGTTGGGAGCCCCATGAAGCCAGGGAGTCTATTTTGCATATGTCTACCTCCTCAGCACAAAGGGCCTGATACACAGTAAGTACTTAACAAACTTAATGATTGATGAATGACTGTCTTGATGCAAAACTAAGCTAGTAATGGTAAAAGCCCTGCTTGAACTTCTTAGGGTTGTCTGGACTGGGGTTCTTCCTGTTCCTCTTGGACTAGAGCTGTGTTCTGCCTGCAGAGGAATCAGTCTCCCTGAAGCATCTGTCACTGGGAGCACAGATGTAGGATGCGGGTCTGGCCATTGCTTGCTTTTCTCTATTTTGACCTTTGCTCCAGTGTAGACTACCACTGTCCCAAAGCAACCTCCAAGGATTCTGTTTCCTTTGATCCATGGGGTATTTCTGGCTGCAGGGGCCTCTAGTCTCCCAGGGCGGAGATAAAGAGACAAAGGGACCGAGAGCTATGCCTGGTCCCCGGTGGAGCTATCAGACCCAACATAGCAACATGAGAGCCACAGCTTGTTCATTCCAGCTTCATAGTTAATTTAGGAGTTTGGCCTTCAGAATTCTCTGAGTAAGGTCGCCGAGTGTTAGCTTCTTTGAAGACCCAAGGTAAAAGTCAGCAGTGCCCGTGACTTCCATGGGAGCTGGCTGCTGGGACGGAATGGCTCTAAGACACAATGCCGAATGGAGGGCTGGCTTGGAGTTCTGGTTCTCTGCGGTTAGATGTGGTATGATGTGTGACATGACACGGCACGATATGGCACCTATCACATGGCTGACAGTGGAGTGCTATGATGCAGTGTGGCATGGTCGGTGTCCTAGTCACCTTTCTTGTTGCTGAGACAAAATACCTGATACCCAAAGTTAAAGAAGGAATAGCTTATTTCTGCTCACAGTTTGTAGAGGTTTCATTCCATAGTCGTCTGGCTCCGAGGCTGGGAAAAATGGCAGAGGGGCATGGTAGAGGAGTAGCAGTCCATGGCAGGGCAGGCAGGAGGCAGCAAAGCAGCAAGCAGCCTGTAGCCCGACTTCCATCTTTCCTTTTGGTTGGTGGCGTTCCCCATTATCCACAACCAGAACTATGCTAAACCAATTCAGCTATCACATACCCTTAATTCCAGTGTCATACACCCATGGTCAAGCCACCTCCCCAAAGCCCCAGGTATGAGCACATGAAGCTTTGGGGGAACATTTATAAGCCGTAAGTGTATGACATGTTATGACATATGTTTTGATATGGAACAACATGCTCTGTAGTACAATACGGATTCTCTTCAGTGTACAATGGGGTCACATTTTGATAAACCCACTGTGAGTTGAAAAATCCACACTTTCAAAATACATTTGATCCACCGGAACTGTAGAGGTGAACCCCTATGTGTTTCTTGTCACTCAAGTCAGCCAATGACTCAGACAAGTCAGTGAGGCCAGGAAAAGGACTTCTTTGGGAAACTGGAAAACCAAGAAGATGAAGCCTCTGCCAACAAAGGGGATCTTGCCTGGGGAACTTAGGTGCAAGGCCTCTGTGGCAGCTATGGGGTAGCCTGTCAGATGGGCATTACTAGGGCAATTCTAAATTCCAGGGCCAGGTGACACACGTCCCCTTTTGTGACACGCAAGCTGCTGTTATTTCTAGATGACTGGAGGTTCTTGGTTCTGTAAATCTAAAGAAAAGTTACAGATGAGAAAGTCTTATGACACATGGCCTTTTAGTTGCTTTGCCTAGGATTGTTAATTCTGTAGTTAATTATTAGGATACAAAAGGGTGTCTTCTTCCTGAGGACAGGGGAAGGTAGCAAAAGGCCACTTTCTCTGGAAGATAGGGAGACGCAACATTTGTGGGGGGACAGTTTTTAACCTGTTAGGTGGCTTCAGTCAGAGCTGCCATCTACCGCAAAGCTAGTGGAAGACAAAGTATTTTGTTCAGCTGTGTGACTTCCAAAATTAGTGATTGGTTTTTACAATCAACACAGAGCAAGTGAAGCTGGAGGGTTGATTTAGGTTTTGCCATGGCAACAAGACTACAGAACATTGCAGCTTAGCAACGCAGCGCACTGTAGAGTGTGGGTTCTTTCCCTCATGATTGTGGGGTGCAGGGGGAGCTGTGCTCACTGCCACCGCGCAGCATTAAGAGAGGATTGCACAGTGCATCACCAGACTGAAAACAATCAAAGGTCAAAACCTGAAATGTGAACTGAGCGGGGATCACTTTCCCGCCATTGTAAAGTTGGAAATCCTTGAGTCGAACTCTCAGAAGTTAGTGACTGTCTGTGCACTATAGCATGTCAGACTCTGCCCACTGTGCTGTGAGGTAAACCCAGGAGTTTACAGAGCAGATGAGCGAAATGGTCAGGAGCACAAGATTAGGAGCAGATGCCTGGATTCGTGCCCCAGCTTGGCCACTCTAGCTTCGCTTTACTCCAGCACCTTGGTGAACCTCTGTTTCTGCACTGGTAGCAGTAATAACAGGCCCACTGGGCATGGTGGGGTTACTCCTGTAATTGTGGTTATTTAGGAGGAAGATCCTGTGTGTGAGGACATTCTGGGAAACTTGGTGAGACCAAGTCTCAAAAATAAATAAATCAGCGGCTGAGGGAGGAGAGAGACAGACTGAGATCTCACTGATTTATTAGGAAGATAAATACAAGCATACAAGGAGACAGCAGAATGAATGGAGTTGGAGGTTATGTGACCTGATGTCTCCACCACACTAACGGTGTCTGTGGCTTTGCATGAGTTTTCACCTTTCTGAACCTATGTATTCATTTGTGAAATAGAAATGTTAATTCCAGTCTCCCCTGCAGAGCTACTCTAGGAAAATGCAGTAATGCCTTTAAGGGCTGTAATGGGCCCCCGCCATAATCCGTGTGTTGTCCTAACCTCTAGGACCACAGAACATGGCCTTGTTTGTAAATAGGGTCATGGCAGATGTCATCGGTTAGATTGGGGTGAAGTCATGCTGGAACACAGCTGGCCTCCATGCAACATGATGAGTGTCCTTATAAAGAGGAAGTGTGGACTCACCGCACACAGCAGAACAACATGTGAGGATGAAGGCAGATGCAGAAATGATGCCTCTTTGAACCAAGGAACAGTAGAGATTGTTTGCAGCCCACTGGAAGTTGGGCGAGAGGCACAGAGCTGTGGCCCCCACAGCCCTTAGAGGGAAGCAGCCCTGCTGAGACCCTGCTCTCGGACTTGCAGCCTCCAGGACTGTGAGACTGTACCTTTCTGTTGCTGAAGGCACACGGTACATGGTACTTTGTTGTTAGCCAGTAAATTAAACAGTACCTGGACTTAGCACAGAGACTGGCGCAGTGATTGCCCATTGGTGTTATTGCTTTTATGACTGTGTTCTGCCCTGTGATTCTTGGGTAGCTTGTGCTCAGTCTGGAATTAGTCAGAAGGTGTCCGGGAGATGTCTTCTGTCAAGCTGGGCTGTTGACAAGTTGCTTTCCCTCTCTGGGCCCTTGGTTCTCTTACCTTTGAGTTGAAAGCACCACCTACTCAGACCAATTACAAGTTCTCACATGCAGTTCATCATGACTTCATACTGCATTGTTATCTCAAACCCTCAGCATCACCTGTACCATAATCATCCTCCCTATGTTACTGATGGGGACACTGAGGCTCACAGAAGTGAGCAGAGACAGAGTAAAATATGAGTAACCTTGGTGCATAGGGCTCTTGTGAGGCAGAGGGGCTTGTGGCCTCAGGATCTCTTCCAAGCCTGCGGGTGACACCAGGTACACTGCTGTCACCCTCTCCTCTGGGCTTCTGCAGCATCTATCTCTCTTGCAGGTGTATGTCATGTCCCAGCTCCTAGAGTCCTGCCTGTTCTCTTAGAGGAGATCACAAGCCTTGTCCCTCAGAGACCTGCATGGGAAATGGGATAGGAGATCCTCAACCCATCGAGTACTTTTCCCACTCAGATGAGTGACATCCTTGGTCCCCTGGGGCTCATGAAGCTTCTTTGCTCTACTGAATCAAGGCATCCTCTATGTGTATGACCGAAGTTCTGCTTCCAGGGAAAAGAATTTTTAAAACCTGTTTTGGTTTGTGTCTCACTGTCTATTTTCCCCAAAGTGCTAAAGAAGTTCCACCTCTGACGATCACCAAGCAGCCGGTGGAGAAACTGCCATCTGTTCTTATTTTGTCCTAGGCACAGGAAGGGGGCTCAGGCCTGAAAACACACGTTTTGTCATCTTCTGAAAGGGGTGGGAGCAAGATCTTCTTTTCCCCTCTGCAGGTGACTCTGTCCAGACCTGGAGACCTCCAGTGACATTGCTGAAGGATTCTGAAGTCAGACAGACCTCGGTAGCCAAGTGCCCATCGAACACATGGCTTCCTCTATCAATACCAATCACTCATAAGCATCACTGACTCCATAGGCTGTTTGTCCAGCCCTCACCATGCACCTTAGGCAGCCCTTCACGTATACCTTCCCACCTCCCACAGGAAGTGTAGCTACCCGCTTCTGTAGGCAGGAAAACAGGCTTCGCGAGAGATTGAATGGAGCCCCCATGGACATGAAATTAATAAATTCAGTGACCTGAACCTAGGCAAATCTGACTGACCCCAAATCTGTGCTCTTCAAAGTCTCAATCATCCTTCTCTCTAAGTGTTGTGGGCTGAATTATAGGCCCCATGCTGCCAAAGCAGTCCATGGTCTAATCCCTGGAGCCTGTGGATATGGTACCTTCCATGTGGTAAGAGGAACTTTGTTTACATTAAGGGCTTTGAGATGGGGGAGATTATCCTGGATTACCCAAACAAGTCCAAGGTCACTGAAAATGTCCATAGTAGAAAGAAGCAAGAAGTCAGAATCAGTCCTAGGAGATGTGACCTGGGACACAAGAGGTGGAGTGATGAAAAAAGGGACCAGGAGCCAAGGAATGTAGGCAGCTTCCAGAAGCTGAAAAGGCCAAGAAATGACCCTCCCCAAAGCCTGGCAGCAGGAATTAGCCTTATGGAGCTTTGATTTGAGACTTCTGACCACCAGAACTATAATATCATTTTAAGCCACTAGGCGGTAATTATTAAAACCATAGGAAACTAATATACTATACAGAGAAAAAGTAGGAAAAGATGCCAAAGGAAGAAATGATTGTTCAGAAGATGAGAGTGAGTGGCACACGGTGACACGCATGTGATGGCCTGCTGGATACCCTAGAGGCGCACAGTCTTCTCCATGGCCCAGGACTGATGTGAGAGAGGCTGGCCTTGCTATTAGAATCTGTAGTCCTTCATTTATTTATTTATTTATTTATTATTTTTAAGACAAAAGAAACCAGAATAACATAAAAACTATACAGAAAATACCAAATTATAGAGAAGATAGTAGGGAATTGGTATTGGATGCTGTAGAATATAATGTTATCTTCGCATTTGTTAAAACAAAAACAATAAAGGAAATACCGATTTACAGTGGAGACAACAGGGAATCATCACTGGATGTTGTGTTACATAGTGTTATCTTTGTATTTGTCAACACAAAAACAATAAAGGAAATACCAAATTACAGAGAAAATAGTAGGGAGTTAACACTGGATGCTGTATTACAGAATGTTATCTTCGTCTTCGTTACTCAGTTACACAGTTGATGGCTTATTCAGTTAATCATTTTCCTCCACTTCATCTCCGTTGTTCTACCACCCCATCAGTGGTCTTCCCACTGGTAATAACTGTGCTTTTTGGTTTCTTTACTCCCTCATGCTCTCACTTTGGGAAGAGACTTGTCTGCTTCTAATTATGCTGTATAATACATGGGTGTACACAAATTGCTATGGCAGGCGGTGGAGAAGCACCCTTTTGCAAGCTGTGATTGCCATCCGGTGTCCGGTCGAGTAGGTGGGGTTACACAGCGAACCGCCAGGCTCCAACGGCGTGTCCCCATCTGTAGGCTCAGGCAAGTCTTCATAGCCATCCCGCACGGGGCATGCCCTGCTGGGGGTCGGGGGTGTGGAGCGCCAGAGGCACACCCCGCCAGGGACCGGGGAAGCGGAGCACCGGTGGCTCGCCCCACCAGAGGCTGGGGGCATGGAGCACCAGGGGCACGCCCCACTGGGGGCTGGGGGCGCGCCTGGCTCTTGGGGCCTTCTCTTGGGGCTGATCTGATCCTGTGGTATCGTTCCCGTGGACTCTGGGACTCCACTTCTACACTGCTCTGCCAGAGGTCCAGTCTAGGTCCTCAGGGCTGTCATGCAACCCGAAGGGAGCCCCTCCCCCCGTTGTGCCCCTGCATGCCGCCTATGACACTTTGGAGACTATCCCCACCCAGCTAGAGAGGCGGGTCTACACCCTAGTTGCATGTCTTTACCTCATTCCACCTCAATCTGGCTGGGCGTTGGGTGCACTTATGTGGTTGGACACAAGTGGAGTGAGGTATTCTCCACCTGTGCTTACTGTAGTAGTCCGTGGTGTGTATTGAGTTTAGTTATTAGTTCTCAGAAGGAATTGGAAGATTTTCTTGGGTCTGCTATGTAGAGTATGTTGTTGTCTGTCAGGTTCCAGGGCTGCTGCTTTTCGTGTAGTTTGACGCTATGGGTTCATTTTTCATATATGCAAGCCATATGGAGTCTCTCTTGGTGCTCATATTAGTAGTTTAAGGTGAGTCCTGAAGCCCATTGACTCAGCCTGTTGTTGTCAGGATCACATGGTGAATGCTCGGGCCACCAAGATTCATGTTGCTCAGAGAGGGAGTTCAGGGTGAGAGCTGAAGTCTGGTAATTCAGCTCATGCTTTCTGTTTGGTTTTGGAGTGAGAAGGCCATGGGACCATGTAGCCTGTCTCCATCTGCAGCTCACTCTTTCTGTCGTGCTCCAGCTCCTACCTGTGTTTTGACTGGATACCTGGGAGTTACTGTGGTCCTGGAGTCGCTTCCACTGCTTTCTGCTACTCTTTGCTGGCATTCGCTCACACGGTGGGGAGGTCTGAGGCCATATCCTCGGGGAAGGCATAGAGCTGGGTGTGGTGGGCTGCTCACTGGTTGCCTAGACTCCGGCCTGCCTCAGGGCGCTGAGTAGAATGATTTCTGCAGAGTGGGTATTCTGCTTCAATGGCCTTTGTAACCTCTCATCCTCACACTGGATTGGACCACTCCTTCTGACCGCCACTTGCTTCCTTTCCAGGCTGCGCTTTCTCCTCTCTGATTTTGGACCAGCATTCAGGACTTTGCTCTCCTCTGGCCGATTCGGAATGTTTCCGCGAGCAGGGGTCTCTGAGGCTGGTGCTGTGAGTGCCGGAATGAGGGAGCGGGCTTGGGGTGCGTATGGAGCGGCGGCTCCTTCCCTTTCTGCCTCCTCTTCCTCTAATTGCGCCATGGCGGCCCTCCCAGCTTTTTCTCCTGGGGAGGTCTTGTTTGCTTTTTCTGAAGGTTTCAATTCCCATTTCAGATCTTTCCTGGATCTGGGGCACCAGGGCACCCATTTCTCTCCTTCTTGTCTTTCTTATGTTGCTGTATTTCAGTGTCTCTTTGGCGATCCTCTGGGGGGATCGTTCTCTGCTGCTTACCTGGTCGCCATCTTACCGGAAGTCTCCATTTATTTATATTCATTATACCGCTTCAGTTATGTCCACTTGGGCCTCCATTTATGTTCATACAGTACTTCGGGTACTGTTAAATCATAAATCATTTGGGGGCAGAATAATTGAAAAGTGCTTTATTGTGATAGAGCTTACAGACAGTAACATTTAAAAAAAATCAGTGGCTGTTTCTGTACATGTGTAGAGCCATGGATACATCCTTATGGTGGAGATATAGCACAGGCTCGTCCTTTAGAAAGTTCCTGTACATCACCTGGAATACTTATACCCCCCACCACTGAGAGTGGTTTGCCTGGCCTTGGACCTCCTGGGTATGGAGTCAGGCATGGTCTTTACCTTGGTCCCTGGCTTCCTTTGCTCGGCGTTTGTGAGATGTGCTTCCTGACCTTCCCATTGGATTTGCACCCATGCTCCTTTTTATTTTTTAATGTTTATTTTTGGCGGTTCTGGGAGTTGGACTCAAGGTCTTTGCACTAGTCTATGCTTCTGTCCCTTTATTCTATATTTTTTTTAATTTGAGACCCCACTAAGTCTCTACATCACCCAGGTTGGGATCCATCCTGCAGTCCTCCTGCCGCCACCTCCCAGAGAGAGGGATTTATAAGCATGCACTACCACGTCCAGCGCCCAGTCTCCTTTTGAAGGACACGTGGCTGGCTTCTGCCCTCTGTGACCCTAGTGCATGGAGGTGTGAGGAGCATTCTGATTTGAGTCTTGGGGTAGATACAGGTTCTCATTTCTCTCAGGTACATACCTGGGAGTGGAGTTACAGGTTCATAAGGTGAGAGGATTTAGCTTTAGTGGACAGCCCCAATCCTCCAGCCTGGCCCTAAATCTAGGAAGGTCCTCCTTCCCCACACCAGCCTTCTTCCCAAATGGCCCACTCTCCGTCCCTGCACTCAGGGCTGACCATGCTTGGGAGACAAGGAGGCCTAGGCTCCCTCACATCCTGGCTCAGGAGAGCTTCCTTCGACCTGGTGGTTTTTGTAGAGATGGGATTAGGGAAAGGGTAAGGAAAAAAGGGGGACTCACTCTCCTGCCTGTGGGAGCCTCATTCTTCCTAGGTAGGACCTTCCATTTCTAAAGTTCATGAGGCAGAAGTTTGGGGTTCAGCTGAGAGTGAGGTGAACATCCCTTCCAAACTTAAGTCAACTACACACCACTTCCATGGTTTCCCCCCTATTTGTTTATTTTTTGTGGAATATATTTACTTTTTTACTGAAAATTACTTACTTGGGAAGTTAACTTACCTGCAAATAGGAAATCAATATGCCTTTCTGTAAGGAGAGGTTAATCACCATAAACACTCCCAAGTCAGAACACGGTGGCTTGATCCCAGGCACATGCCCTTCCTTGCCTGGGGCTCTGAGCCCTAGGCTGGTGTCTTGAACACATTAGCCAGCCTTAGGGAGGTGTTAAAGGTCTTTTAGCACCAAGCTGAGACTCACTCCTTATGTAATCAGCGAGACTGAAAGACATTTAAAAGCAAATACTTTTTTACTTTGTGATCAGAGGTTAATGCTGGAATCATCTCTTATCCCAAGAGGGATATGCTCTGGGCAACATTGGTGTACTGAAAATTTTTCTGACTGGGTATCAGGTCTGCCTGAATGATCTACTAGCTCCATAATACTGGATCAGTGACCTCACCCCTCTGAGCTTCAACGTCCTGCCTTACACAATGGAATCACCATAGCTCCTGTTTCTAAGGCCTGTGAGACATCCAAGAGATGATTGCTTTTAACAGGTTTGTGACTAGGCCATCTCATGAACCCTGGATCTAAAGACTGAAGTGGACATGGCAGTGAATACCCAGGACGTTTCTACACTGTGCTTCTGCTGGGGCTCCTCTCCTTAGGCTGAGACAGCAGCCCCCCTGAGGGAGTGTTTATTTCCCTTGGGATCCTGACAAGGTTAAGTGCAGAAAATGGCCCTGGAGAAATGCACTCACTTTGTCATTCGCTCCAAGGCAGGGACATTCAATCAGAGCCACTGCAGGGTGAGCAGGATGTTCCCAGTGCACCTGCTTCTGGGGGATAGTAATGAGTTGGGAGAGGTGAGTGCTCTGACAGATCCATCTGGGTCCCGGCCCAGTTCCAGGGTCTGCCCACTGTGTGTCCGGAGTGCACAAGTTCTCCTCGGGATTGTTTGCTCATGTGTACATGGGAATATTCGCTCCTACCTCATTAGATGGTAAGCAAGACAGCAAGAGATGATGCCTAAAGCACAGTAGCTGGGTATTTAATAGATAAATGTAGCTGTTATCATGGCGGGGGGAGCCAGGGCTGCATGTAAATTCTATGCAGAGCTAAGTACCCCTCTGGGACTCAGCATCATCCTAAATCTTCCTCTCAGAATGTCTCTCCATATCAGCCCCCCAAACTCCCACATGGGCCAGGCCATGTTTGTTCACGGCCCTGACCAGGTGTTCACTGGCTCCTGCTCTGACTCCTGTAAGACATTTTAGGCTGAAAGTAGCCAAAACATAACTCAAATGGACTTTCTATAAGGAGAATAATTAGTTTTGCTCAGACACCAAAATCCACAAGTGTGGCCTGGTCTAGGCTGCAACCCATTGGATATTCGTTTCTCTGCATCTCTATCTTCCTGGGCTTTGGCTGCCTTGACGGTGGTAAGATGTTCCCAGGAGCCCAACCTCACCTCTCCCAGATGTCCAGATCCACAAGAAATAGGAATCTCTCTCTCCTGGCCAAATTCGCATTGGTTCTGATCACATTGTTTACCTACTCCTAGACCAAGTCCTGGGTGAGTCAGGTAGGCGGGCTACACTGATTGGCTTAGGCCAAACAGGATCTCTTTTTAGAACGGTATATGGGGTCAACTGAACCCCAGTGGCTTGAGGAGATGTTGATTCTGCAGCCTACCAGGGTGGGAAGATGGTGGTGTGGGGGAAAGGATGCTGGGAGTGTGATCAATATCTTTCTCAGGCAAAGAAATAATAAATTTCCCATTAGAAACTCAGCAATGCAACAGGATTAAAAGAGTACCTTTCTCTCCCTCCCTCCCTCCTTCCTTCCCTCTCTCTCTCTCTCTCTCTCTCTCTCTCTCTCTCTCTCTCTCACACACACACACACACACACACACACACCCCTCATTTCCAGTGGCATACTGCCTGAAAATAGCAAGGTTGAAGTCAAAGTGATGAGTGAGGCCACATCACTTGGCACTAATTTTGTCTGGAAGCTGTAGCAATTTCAGGTTCCCACTGAGGCCTGATTTGGCTTAGCTGGTCAAAGAGGTGGGCTCCTGAGGTCAAGGACAGAAGAAAGAGCAGGGCCCTGGGTCTGGAGGCAGAGCTCCTGGATCCTGATCGTACTGTCTCAGTGCTGAGCTGGAGCCCTTGGACAAGGCACTTCTCTCCCTGGGCCACCATCTCTACACTGCTCCCGATTTAAATCCCCCTCCTCCTGCCCCAGCACCTCCATTAGGTCACCCTTCACATCTCTGAGGTTACAGCCAACTCCTGATCCCCAAACTACATGGGGTGCCCTGCAGGTGCTTCTGCAGCCACAGACTTTAGAGTTTAAACCAAGTTTTCCCATGTATACCCTGAGTATCTTTTGGCCAGTTTATTCACCTCATGCCTCAGTTTCCTCATCTATCAAATGGAAATAATGCCACTAGTACCTATCTTCCGGATGACTGCAATCATTATATTGGATGATTTATATATGCATTTAACTCAGGCCTGGGCTCAGTAAATGCTAGCTGGAAAAATGATTCTGAGTCCAGGTTGCATGCCAAGCCAGTGAAACCCACCTTTCCCTTCCTCACCGTGTAGGATGTATGGGGCTAGGGATTTGTATCATTCTCTTTTGTACCTCAGTATCTAGCCTTGTGCCTGGCACATAACAGGTACTCAATAAAAACTGTTCAATGAATGTCCCAGTCCAGCGTGTTCCCAGCTCTGCTCGAAGCACAGAGCTGTGCAAGTAGGTTGCCCACAGGCCTTGGCAGGAAGGTCAAGTTTGAAAGGTCACTGTGAACTGGAAGGAGGAGGCTTCCTGTGTAGTAGATTTCAGTAGCACTAACTTCTCTCCTCTTCTTTGAAATCCTATTCCCTGCTCTCTCCAGTTCCACCCGCTGGGAAGTATCCATGCTTTCAATCCATTCCCACCATCCTGTCTCTGGCCTTAATGAGCTCATTAGAACCGCAGCAAGTTGGAGCAGGACACGGTCAGGCGTGGAAGGGTGAAGGAGTCATGGAGTGGGCCCTCTCTGGGGGAGAAGACAGGTAGTCAAAGAGCACACTGTGGTTTGCCCAGAACTTGGCTTGCGGTGGCTGTGGGTTTGGTTGCGGTGCTGATAGAATCGCCCAGACAAGATGCCCCCTGCGGGAACAGACTTAAGCATGATTATTCTCCTTGACATTATTATTCTCTGAGGTGTGGCCAGGGAGGATGGCAACTGTGCCCCCTCAGCCTCCCCGATCTGTGAGCCTCCTCAGAGCCTGCAGGAGGCCCCCAAGGGCATTCTTGAAGCTGGGTGCTGCTGTCATTCTTTGGCCAAGGGAAATATCCCACATGTAGGTGCGTGGGTGGATATCTGTGTTTTCCAAGCAGAAGCCAACTTCCAGCCTTACCTGTGCTTGTGTGTGTGTGTGTTGTGGTTTGTGTCTGCATGTGCCCCCAAAGCCTCATGCAATCATTGGTGCAGGCTTCTAGTGTTAATGCTTGACTCATGGTCCAATGTTGGGATTACGGGTGTGAGCGCCACACTCTCCCTGGGTTGGGCAGTTTGCATACAGTGTAAGGGAAGGAAAGAGCCTTGCTCTCCATGGCTGCTCCTTTTGTTCTTGCTACTTTTGCTGTCTTCCGCTGCCATGAACTGCTGTCCCTGCCTTGTGCCACCCTGCCTTGGAGCCAGCCAAGTGTAGACTGAAACCTCCACAGACTGTGAGTTAAATAAACCTTTCCTTTCTTAAATTGGGGCATCAGGTATTTTGTCTCACCAATGAGAGAAAAGTAGCCAAGACAGTGTGTTGCTGGTTTGATTCAATACAATTTATTGCTAAATCAAGCTCTTCTGTACACAACATTATGCTTTGTACTCTCAGCACACACTGGGAGGTAGGAAATAAGGAGGGTGATGATAATAACATCACTGGCGATGGCGCTGCAGGCCATGGCCAGGAGTCACGATGAGAATGATGTCCGCGTCAGTGAGGGTCACGGTGAGTCTGACGATGGTGATGGTGATAACGAAAATGTGCTGCCCAGGCGTCTTCAAGATGCTTTCATTTGATTTACTGATTTATTTAATCCTCCCTACCGCCCACTGAGAAAGGGATTTACTGGTTATTAAATCCATCACTTGCCAGTTATGTGATGCTGAGCAAGTTATTTGGTTTCACAGAGCCTCAGCCTTCGGATCTGTAAATTGGGAAACGAAAGTAGCCTTTCTGGGTAATATGCTTACTTGACGTCTGATGTGCTGCAACTGTTCAAGAGCTGACAGTGATTCTTACAGCTCCAGCTTAGACACTCCCACCAACCCCATGAAAAAGAGATTTTACAGAATAGCAGACAAGTGCTCCCAGCTGAGAATGACTGGACTGGAGTTCAAAGCCAGCCAAGGACTCACAGTCCTGTTGCTTTGCAGGACTTGCGGCAGGCTTCTCTGCAGGGGTATTAATGATCCACAGAAGTCTTGTACTAAGGCTGGGCTCAGAGGTCCACATGTGTCTGGATGCACAACAGAGCCAGCTGACTTGGGTCAGCCTCCAGCAAAGCCCTTGGCCAAAGCAGCCTGAAGCCACCCTCAGCTGGGACTTGACTAGGGTGCGAGAAGGGTGGTGCTCTTGGGCTGGCGAACTGGTCACCTGGAACCTAGAGGAGTCTGGGTAGCAGAAACATAAGTCAAAGCCCAAGAATAGCAGGCATAGTGTTTCTTATTTTGGAGTCAAAGGAATCCAGATCTTTTTCCAGTCTTGCAAATCTATAAATAGGAGCCCCTGCCTACCATGCACAAAGCCTGGGATTTGATCTCTAGCACTGGACGAAAAAAACCTCACAATATCTCTAGGACCGCTCTATGCACTGATGGCCATTGAGCACATTTGGCTGTTGTGCACCTGAAATGGGGCCAGATTGAATCAAAATGTGCTGAGTGTGACATACACACCAGATTTTAAAGTGTTGGTGTTATGGTTGATACATTGTGTCAACCTGGGGAGTCTAGAGGTTTGGCTGAGTGACTCAGCAGGAAGCCAGGGTGCTTACTTTGTACACATCCTCAGCCTGTGGAAGAGGAGGGCATAGAGATTCTGTGAGTGCTACACGCCCCCTGGGTGGGGTAGATTGTTTACAATAGAAGGGAAAGAAAGAGGCTGCTTGCGGCCATTCCTCCCTTTTGCTAGTTGCTTTTGCTGTGTTCTGTCACCATGAACGTTTGCCCTCTGCCATGTGCCACTCTGCCTCTAAGCCAGCGAAGTATGGGCTGAAACCTCCACAAACTGTAAGCTAAATAAACCTTTCCTTCCTTCATTTTGGGCGTTGGGTATTTTGTCTCAGCAACGAGAAAAAAGTAACCAAGACAGTTGGCCCAAAAGGGAGTTTAGATATGTGATTCTCCTGTCTCAGCCTCCCGGAGTGTGTGCTGCCACGCCTGACTACTCCTACTGTTTTAAGCCACTTGGTTTGTAGAATACTGTAGTTTGTTTCGGCAGCCCAGGACTCTAACATGTGAGGTGCTATGGTCTGAACACTCATGTAGCCCAAAGTTCATAAGCTAAAGTCCTCCTGCCTGGGGTGATGGTATTTGCAGGTAGGGGCACTGGAGGCGAGGCCGGGGAAGAGGTGCTCTGTGTGGGATTCACGAGCTGGCGAGAAGGGACAGGAGAGAGCTTGGGCTGTCTGAGAGAGCAGTGAGAAGATATCCGCAAACTGAGGGGCAGGGCATCACCAGTTACAGGGTCTGGCAGCACTTTGACCTTGGACTCCCCACATCTCAGACCTATAAGAAGGAGGTGTTTGCTGTCTGTTGTGTTTGTTACAGAAGCCTGAGTGACTGTGACACCAGACAGAGGGCCCTTACTATTGCCTCCCTGTAGGAGCCCCAGCTCATCCCAGGGGGCTTGGAGATGTGCCCTCCTCTCATCCCCAGCTGACATGTCCCAGTGGCTGGAGGCAGTTGTCGAGTGTCAAAGTAGCCCCTAGACCTTGGGTCATGCACAAGGTACTGTGGGCGTCAGCCTGATCCCTTCTGCTCCATGCAGTGTGAGTTCCTGGAAATGACTGTTTTCAGGAGAAAAGTAGTGCCAGAGAGCTCTCAGCCACTCTGCAGGAGATACAGATCTCTTGAGTTTATGAGGAGTAGAACCTCCTATGGGTGATGGCTGGGGAACCCCTGTCCCCTGCTTTGGGCCTGTCCCTAGTCAGGCCTGGGAGGGTCAGCTGTGCTTCTCCGTCGTGTTCACAGGGCAGCCGCTGATCAGAAGCCAGGCTAACGCCCCCAGGGGTGCAGGGTGGACGGTCTGGTGTGTCATGTGAAGAGAGATCCAGGGACACTGGATTCAGCTCTGCAGTTTGCAAAGCGCCAGTATCCTTTGGATGCCTTGAGTGAAGGGCCTGAGTGGGGTCTTGTCTCCCGTGGTGTCCTGTTGCTGGCAGCACACATGGGGATCTTTATATAGTCCCAGTGGAGGGCAGGAGACCTAAGAAGAAGACGAACTCAGGTGTGTATGTGTGTGTTTGTATCAAGGTCTGCCTGGGACTTAAACACCCTTGCCTTGCTGAGCGATTCAGCATAAATTCACTCTTGCTCTCATTTCCATGGTAGCTTGGGCTGTTTTACCGAACAGTTCTCAGGAGCCTTCCTCAGCGGCACAGCACCTGCCTGGCAAGCACAAGGTCCTGAGTTCAATTCTTGGCACCAAAAACAAAACCAAAAAAGCTCTCCTTCCCCTAGCTTATATTTGTTTATTTATCTTTTTAATATTTATTTACTTATTTATATCACTTGGAGTTGAACCAAGGGCCTTCACACTGAGCTACATCCCAAGCTTTTTTTAATTTTTATCATAATTTTTAACTTTTAAATTTTGAGACAGTCTCTGTTGCTCAGTTGCCCAGGCTAGGCTTAAATTGGTGATCTTTCTGCCTCAGCCTCCCAGAGTACCGGGACTCTAGGCATGCACTACAATGCCCAACTTCAACCTGTATTTATGGAGTGCAGCCTACTTTCCAGGCCCCATTAAGCACTTCACAGCACCATTTCCTTTTGGCTTTACCAAACCCTGTGAGAGATTGTAATCATGGTCCCCATATTATAGACGGTAAAAGCAAGGGCCCAAGTTCACAGAGCTGGTAAAAGGCTGAGCAGAATTTGGACTCCAATCTATGTAGCTCCAAAGCCTACCCGCCTGGTGATGTGAATTAAGTTCAAGTTCTCTGATTTTCACTCACTTTCCCTTCCCCATTATGGAGACATCTTGTCCTTTAAAACTGTTCAAGGCTGAAGTGCCTTAGGTAAAACGTGATAATTAAGAGACAGGCCTCTGGGATCAGAGAAGCTCAAATCCCAGCTCTGCCATCCACGAGTACAGTGCCTCAGTTTCCTCCCCTGTAAAGTGGGGTTATTGTGAATTTTCCTACTGGGGGGCTGGGGGACTTGGTGAGGTGATGTGGGACAGCTGGCAGTTGATTCAGTCTACACCCAGTGGCCAGAGTCAGAGGTACTTGCAGTCGGTGTCCTCAAACCAAGGCCCACGACCGCTGGCCTCACCATGTCTGTCACCGTGGCCTGCTCATCCCACAGAATGCCTTGAGCTTCTGACTTGGCATACGTGCCGGCCACTTTTGGTACCAGGCAAGGGCCACAGATTGATCTAGCAGCGGGGGACACACACCAGCCAGGAGGCAGGGCTGGGCTCCCACCAGCTTTCTTTATGGGGGTCAGTGATTCTTTTTCTTTGTTTTTTTTTGGCCGTACTGGGGATTGAACTCAGGACCCTGCGCTTGCTAGGCAGGCGCTTATTCCACTGAGCTATATCCCCAGTGATTCTTAATGGGGCACATCTGCACGCCATGCTGAGAGGACGTTTGACAGCACCTACTGTTGCACTGAACCTTTGGCCCTCGAGGGCTCCACCGAGGCAGAGGCAGGGACTCAGAGGACAGCCTCCCTTCCCCAAAGAAGCTTCCTGCCCTGAATGCTGGCGGGGCAGGGAAACAGCATGCACACACACACAAGCACCAGTAAACACTTGTGTCACCTCCGAGGACACCCCGGGGCCCCAGGGACCTGGGAGAAAGGAAATATACACCCCCATCACTCTCTTCCAAGCTGCCTTGTCTTTCAGCTGCTTCCAGCCAGATAGTCAGGCCTCGCCTCATTTAATAGGATACATGCCCCTGAGGCAAATGTAAAAACAAAACCCTGTGCAAATGTGTTTTTATGTAAACACAGCAGGGGGTGGGACTGCCTGCAGAGAAAGAACCCTGTGGCTGGTACTTCACAGAGCAAAAATAACCCTGAGTGTTAGTGTCTTAGAGCAAAGCAGGCAATGAGCGCCAGTCACATGGGAGCCCAGGTGCTCAGGAAGGAGCCGCCCCTGCCCGGGTGAGCAACTCAGCTTCGCTTCCCTCCAGGTGAACATCCCAGGGACCCAAGATAAGTGAGCAAGCAGGTGTTCATTCTCCTGGAAGCATCCTTCCTGTAGGAAGCAGCCAGCATCCCCAAAGGGATGTTCAGTGCTTTGTTGGTGGGTGTTTTTTTTTTTTTTTTGGCTTTTACTGGCATAATTTACCTACAGTAAAATTAATCCACTTTAGCTTACATTTCTGATAAATGCATACAAGTAACCTCCATCAGGAACGCACAAGCGTTCCATTGCCTCCCGACTTCTTCTGTGCCCTTTGTGGCCCATCCCTCGCCTAGGCACACCCTTGGCAACTGCTAATCTATTTTCCTTTTGCCTCATCTAGAATATCATATAAGTAGCTTTCCATGCTGGCACTCCGCACAGTGTCAGCTTTTGAGATGCACTGACGCAGGTGCGAGTGTGTGTAGCTGGCGTCTTTATGATAGCATAGTACCCCACGGCATGGATGTGCTACCTTGGTCACTGGACATGAGGGTGGTTTTGGCTTTGGAAATCACAGATCGAGCCACTGTATCTGCCTGTAGCTTTTGTGTGAGCGGGGTTACCTTCCTCCTGGGTTAACTCTTGGGAGCGATCTTGCTAGTCATTTGCCAGGTGAATGGTCTTCATTTTGTCAAGCGCCGCATGGTTCTGCAGAGGGGACGTGTGCCCTGTCGCACCCCGGCCTTGGATGTCCTGTTGCTCTTTGTCCTCTCCAGCACTTTTATGTTTTCACCCTCCTGCTGGGTGTGTGGTGCTCTCCTCTTGCGGTTTTGATTAAAACTCTGGCTGCCAAGTCCTGCGGTCCTGGCCCTGTCCCTTGCGGGAGCGGGTGGGAGGACAGTAATGATGTCAGTGACTCTGGACGTGAAGTTTGCGAGTAGCCACCCTGCATCCCCGCCGTTCCACTTGCTAGCCTTGTGACCTTGGACACACACTTCAACTGCCCCCCTCCTGCTTCCTGGGGACCAGTGGGGCCGGGCCGGTACACTGTGACCTAATGGGCCTCCCACGAGGTTTCCAGGCCCACCCTGCTTTGAGAATCCTCACCTTGTGCCCTCCCTGAAGAGGATCTGCCTAACTGGATGGGATCCACAGGTCAAGGCAGCTTCAGCCCCAGGGGACCAGCGGCCAGTGCCTCTCTCTGGCCTTCACCGCTGTCCTCTGATTTGGGAGACTGGGGATCTGTGAGCTGGGTGAGGCCTCCCCTTTTTCTGGTAGGCCTGGCATCTGCACGTGGGAATTCTTCAGGATTGGTGCGGTCCATATGGGCAAGCAGGACTTGCTGGAAGAGGCCTCATCCTGAGCAATAAGCCAGCCAAAGGACAGAGGGGACTTCTGAGCTGTGTGATCATCAGCAAGTCACTTGACCCTTCTGTGCCTCCATTTCTTATCAGTATATGGGGGAGACTTTATAGAGCCACGGTGAGCACTAGAAATTATTCATTTCAAGCTTCTGCAAGCTCAGTAAATGGAATTGTTCTTCCTAGTACTTGAAAGCAACATGGATCCTAAGATTTTAAAAGCTACACTGTGAGGTTGTCATCTTCCTAAGGGATGGGGCCACATCTTCAGGGCTGTGCCCACAGCACCTGATGTGCCAATAAATGTTTGTTGAATGAAGAAATGAAAACGTCCTGTCCCCACTGGGTCTGGGAGAACACTCACTTCCCGGATGTCTTCTGGTGTATGGAAGAAGTTATCCCTAGAGATGGTGGATGTGTGCAGTTTGTGCAATACAACCTCTCCCTGTGAGTAGATCTTCCAGTTTAGGCTGGATCTGTGGGGGCAGACCTTGGCTTAGCATGTGACTGGCACTTTGTGTTTGTTGATTGAATAACAGAGTGAATTATCACTTAAATATAGGAGAAAGCTGCAGTAAATAGGAACCAGAGGAGATCTGAACATAGTTTTTGCTGTTATGTTTTACTAAGGAAGACCCAAAGGAGAAGAGGGGGCAAACCATCTGTTCCAGGCCACACACCCATAAAATGAACTTAAAAGGTGGGGCAGGAAGAAAGGAAGTGAGAGGCCCTGTATGAAGCTGTGATTTCAAGGTCAGGAGCCTCTGTCAACCTGAGCCAAGGGAAGCTCAGGGTTCCCCATTTACATTTGATTTCCAGACAGCAAGAGCAGAGTGCTAACTCAAGCTGGGGAGACTTCTGGGTGCAAGCCGGATGGGGCTGTACAGGTCTGCAGACAAGGAAGCCTCAGCTCAGAGAGGCTGCAAAGAGCACCCAGGACACCCAGCCTGTTGTGCAGGTCTAATTTTGAACCCACAACCCCTCATGAGACTAGTGTCACAGACTCCCCGTCCAGTGCTCTGAGTGGAGATTGTTCTGGGCCCCCCAGGAAAACAGAGGTGACTTCACCGTCCCGAGGGGCTGCGGCCTCTCGAGTCAGACTCCAGCTCTACTGCGTCCTCTCTCTCCCTGGGCCGTAACCAGACAGAGCGTCCGCCCTCCCAGCCTGGCTGGTTTATTCCTGGGGGTACGTGGGCGACTTAGCGCTTATCTGTGGGGGTGTTTGTCTAATTTTAAAGACATCACGACAGCAGTGACCTATTAATGTTGGGGCTGCTGAGGACTCTGAAAGACTCACAGTAAGTTGAGGGAGGAGCCTTTATCCTCATGTGGTGCCATCAGCCCCCAGCCCAGGATAGCAACAGTTAGGAACCTCTACCTAGAGGAAACAGGTATTCTCTGGGGCTTCGAGAGATGGCATGTTTGTACCCACTTTACAGTCGGGAAAATGAAGGCTCAGAAAAGTGACATGCTCTCACTGCTGTTTTGAGTCACCAAGTGACAGAGCTGGCCAAGCAAGGACTCAGACAAAAACTCCTACACATCCCAGAGCCCTTGGGCCTTCTGCTTGCCCTGGCTGCCTGAGTTAATTCTGACATGCAAACAGCAATGTCTGGGATTGCACTGAGGTCCAAGGGTTTGCCTACTCCTATGCCAACTTTGACCAGCCCTCCCAATCCCCCAGTGCTGATATTTCCAGTTTCTGTTTGTTTGTTTGTTTGTTTGGTTTGCTTTTGGTTTTGTTTTGTTGTTGCTGTTCTTGTTTTGCAGTACTAGAGACTGAGCCCAGGATCTTTGCACTGAGCTAAGTACCCACATTCCCCCATTTTTTTCAGATACAGGGTCTCACTAAGGGGCAGAGTTTCCCAGGCTGGGCCCAAATTTGCAATCCTTCTGCTTCAGCCGCCCGGAATTTGGGGATTACGGATGTGCATCACTGCACCCAGCTTCATTCCAGTTTAGGAATGAGAAACTGAGGCGTGCAGAGCTCAGGTCGCTTGCCTGTGATCACAGTGCTGGTACATAATGAAGCCAGCATTGAAACTCCTCAAGTCCAGTTGACATAAAAACTCACGCAGTCTCTTTTTTTAAACCACAGCTAGTCATGGAAAATAAAAGGATGGATACACAAAATGAAAAAATAAAATTGCCCCTAACCCTGCTTCCCAGGAGGTAGTGTTTTTATGCATATTGGTGAGTTTCCGCCCAGCTGTTCCTTCTTACTCTTGGCAGCTGACCTTGGGTGTTCAGTAATTGCTGAGCAATTTTGAGATGACTCGAAATATATAATTCATGGGCGCGTCTTTCATCCTGGTCACTGGAAGGCAGTGAGGCATGACTGTCTCCTGGGGAGAACTGCAACCTTGCCACGGGAGGAAATGGAATCTTAGGAGCTTAAAACAGAAGTTCAAAATCAGAGAATCAGCATACATAGAGAAAGACCACAGTATCCCAGTACAGAAACTGGGGAGCTGAAATGAACTTCATGATAGCATCTTAGGACAGCAGCACCAGGAAGAAGCGGAGAAGCTCTAGAAGCTGACAGAACTCAGTAACTCTGGAATCTGATGACCAGGATTCTGGTTTGCGCTTCTGCTTTCCCACAAGCTGAAGATCTAGAACAATGCCTAGAGACATTAATCACGGTCATATCTCAGGAAGAGGGAAACAGTGCTGGTCTCCAGGGATGCTGCTGCCCACCCTGCAATGCACAGGATACTCCCCCAGCATCAACAAGTTATTCAGGCCAAAATATCAGTGATGCTGAATATGAGAACCTCTGGTCTAGGCTGTTTATGGCACACACCGGTTTATTCATTTGAACATTCCAAGAGGGGAAGAATCTTGTTTCTGGCTTTGCTTCTGACACTAACCAGGTTGCCTGGCAAATTGCATAGTGTCTGCTGTTTCTCATCTGTGAACTGGGTTTCAGGTCTCCTGCCATGTGCTGGTGTGGCAGGACAGATAGGGACAGAGAACATGCACATGCACTAGGGGTGGCATGACAGAATCTGCTGGCCTGTGTACTGTGGGGCCTTGTGCCACCTTCTCCCTGGTACCATGATGTCTGGATGATGTCCCAAGGGGCTGAAGGATCATTCTGTTCCTGGTTGTGATTTTGTCTTCTTGAGAGGGACCATCTTTCTGTTGAAGGGGGGCGAATTTATATTGCAGGGGACAGCAAACTCTTGATGAAGATGCCCCAGAACCTAGGTTCCTCTGGGCCTTCTAGAAGGTTCTCACAGCCTATACAGGCTCCAGCACACAGAGGAAAAAGACTCCCTGAGGATGGAGGGTTCCCAATGGCCCCACTCACACCACTCAAGTTCAGAGATCAGAGGTCAGAGCCTGGCAGAAACAGAGCTTATCGTGGAGGGTTCAAGGGTTGGATAGGCCTGGGTTTGGGTCTTGCCCTGCTAATCACCAGCTCTGCCCTCAAGCCAGAGAGCCAGCTGACCTCTCCAGCCCTGCAGTCCTTACCTGTAAGGTGAGAACAAAGCCAGCTGCCACACGGAGCCTCTCAGGAAGGCCACGATGGTGTGTACACAGTAATGTGCAGTCAGTAATAACGTAGCTGCTTTTCTTCCTTCCCAGGGAAGGTGTGTAGGCACAAGCCTGGGACGCAGGAGGCCTGGGTCTGAGAGGAGGCACTACATCACTATAGGAGGCCTTTCTCCTCTGCTTGTAGGCCTCAAGTTCTCCATCTGCTAGTGAGGAAGTTGGCCAGGAGCCTGGCAGGTCCTTCCCCTTGCTCTGATGGGCTGGGTGCCCGCCTCTCAGTCCTGCTGGGGAGGGTACTGCACAAAGATAAAGACCTTGACTCTGTGGAGCTAGGTGGGGGACAGAGACCCCCTCAGTGCACATACACAGACACACACACACACACACACACACACACACACACACTCCAGCTGGGACGGGAAGACTGGGCTTTGGGGGTGGGGACAACAGCTCTTGCTGAGGACATGCCTGGTGGAAAATTCCTCTCTGGGGAAGAGTTACTAATAAAAGCTGTCACCATCCCTAAATTAGAGTTTAGTCCATCCTGGTCAGCACAAAGCCAGCAAGTGGCAATTTACTTGTAACTGGCTGGCAGTGGTGAGGGGTGGCAGGGAGCAGCGTGGGCACTGAGAAGAAATCCATAGGGCAGTAGATCCTGGAGCCAGCTTGTTCTGTCCTGGCTGTGTGACCCTGGGTCCCTCTATCAGCCTTTCTGAGCCCCAGGATTCTCATCAGTAAAGCATCAGGCTTATGTGATCTGGTTTCTAAGAACTGTTAGGGCTCTAGGATTTTATGGCATAGTGACAACAATCGCAATAACTATAGCTAAAACTCACTGAATACTTACCTCGGTCAAGGCTCATGCTGGGCATTTCACAAGGACAGAGGTTGTTTCACTGGGGGGTGTCCTGGGGCCTCAGGTTCCCCTTTTGTAAAAGAAGCCCATCTTGCTAGGTAGTGAATCTCCAGGTGCCCTAGTTCCTTGAGACTTGCTCTAAGGAAGATGCTCAGCAGCCTGAGGGTGGGCTTTGAGCTCTACACACAGACCAAGTGACCTTCCTCCCTGGCGCTAATAACCCCATAATCTCCATATCAGCTCTCACTGTGAATGAAGATCCAGGATCAACAAGAGCTTTCTGCAAAGAGATAGTAAATATTTTAGGCTTTGAGGTCCACATGACCCAAACCCTACCCGGAAAGAAATTCTAGAGCCACCTGAGCAGTGCTGATGACCTGGACGATGGCCTGTTCTCAGCTGCAGTGTCAACAAGCTATGTGCACTGCCCCCAGCTGAGCTGCAGAGCCACTGAGATGTGATCAGATCCCACTGGGATGGGGGTGAGGGGCCTTCCTAAACTTTGGGTGGGGGAGACTTTGGGAACCAGACATCCACAGTTCAGGCACCATTGCCTGTGAGATGGTGCCTGCTCCTTTCCCGTGGCCTGGTCTTTACAAGTGTCCCCACTGCCTCGGACATTCTGGCCCAGATTTCCCCATACCTCCCTCATCTCCAGGCCTCAGCTCGTGTCTGCTCAGAGAGTCCTTCTAGTTCTACCCTCTGACCCATGGCTTCTGTTGTAGCCAGGGTTTGTAAGAGAAATAATACAGAACACATGATTTATAGGATTATTTTACAATAGTCACCCAAAGAGTCATATACAAAGCGAGTGCAGGGAATCAGGACACACACTAAAGATCCAAGAATCTAGCTGAGGGCCTGGATCCATGGCAGTGCCCTACATGAGTCCAGCTAAAGACTTAGAGCCCATGACAATGCCCCCCATGAGTCCAGCTAGAGGACTCATGCAGACCTGTTTCAAGAATCTGCACTGAGAAGGCCCTGAGGTCAGTGGTAGGAGCTAGAAAGTCTGTGCCAGCGGGAAGAAGGATCTGTGCCAGCAGGCTGAGGGATCTGCACTGGAGCCAGAAGCGACACTCAAAGTAAGAAACAGAGCTCCCCTGAAAAGTACCACAGCCATCCTCAGCAATAGCGAGGTCCCGATCTTCAGTGATGAGAACAGCCAAGTTCATATCTAAGAAAGCCAGTGCAACAAGCTTCTCCAGGAGACTGAGATGTGCATCGTCTTCTCCTCCAGAGCCAGGAAGTCATGCTCAAAGTAAGGACCAGAGCTCCCCCAAAGTGAACCATAGCCATTCTCAGTGACAACAAGGTCCCAAGCTCCTCTGGCCATAAGAACAACTGCATTCATGTCAAGAAAGCCAGCATGACAAACTCTTCCAGGAGAACCAACAGCTCCCAACAGCACCTCTTCTCCAGTTCTCCTTGTTATTTTGTTGGAGCAGTCCTTAGGTGGGCCCTCCACAGCCAGCACCTCACTGATTCAGTTCACCTGGGTGTTACACGTTGACCTCCAGTGGTCAGTCCACCACAGCTTCGCTCTTTCTCCCTCACTAGGGCTTTTGGATTACTGTAACAGGCCCGCAGTGAGAACTGCGTTTTACCTGGAGATGCACACACACAGCCGAAGCAAAGGGTTGTGAAATATTCTGTTACCTCATTGTCGGAGCGTCAGGGCTAGCAGACCGCAGCCCTGTTCTCCTCCCTTCCTCTGCTCCCCCCACAGTGCTTTGCCACCCGCTGTAGGTCTGCCCCCTGGGTAAACAGTCTGCCCAGAAAAAGCAGAGCCATCCATTATCCCCCCAGACAATTAGCAGCCTATTAAGAAGTCTATGCAAATGTACACTAATTGACCCACACCGCAGCAGCCCCTGGAGGAGAGGGATGACTCCAGATGGCTTAATGATAGGGACCAAGGGCCTTTCTTTATAAACCCCTGGTGAGAAAGACAGTAATCTGGGCCCAGACAAGGGCTGCCAGCTGCCCGGGCTCAGAGGAGGGCAGCAGACTAGGGCACCTGCAGCCTGGGTCCCTTTCATCTATCAGCTGAACAAAAGGGACTCGTCTGTTCACCTCTAAGCTTCTCCAGCCCCCCATCCCTTCCTGCAGCTCAGTCTTCCTAGGCCCAGAACTGCTAAAATATGTCTCTGATTCCTTACACCCATGGGCTCTGCCTTTGCAAGGACCTGATTGTCCCTTTAAAAAAAGAAAATAGACTACCTAAAATTCTTAACTGACACTCAATTGCGCATGTGGCTGGAGTACGTGTGTGATTTCAGTATGTGCCCACAATGTAGAAGGTCAGATCAGGGTAACGGGCGTGCTGAGAGGGTGTTTGGTTCTGTACCCTTGTTGTTGTCTGGGGACTCACTGGCACCGAGACTTACTGGGCCCTTGAAGTATGGCCAGCCCTATGGCAAGAACTTCACCCATGTCTTCCCATTCAGTGCTGCCTATGCCCCAGGAGGGCTGGTCTTTGGCTTTCCACAGTCACTCGGATCCATCTCAGCATCTCTCGTCTGGTCATTGTTCTTTGGGTACCCGGTGATGTCTCCTGAGGCTATAGGATTTTATTCAAGTGATCAGCAGAGATAGAACATCTCAAGTCCCAACTTCAGCGGGACGAGTCTGAGCCCACCCTTGCCCCAGCAGCAGTGCCAGGGTTCTGTGGCACAGCGTGGTCACCATGGCTTACCTGTATGAGCAAGGATCACACATGAGCTGTGTCCTCTCCGCCTGCCCTGGGTGCTCATCAGTGTTACACTGACTCTCTGAGTCTCTGTCTTTTTCTGAGATGAAGGTTGGGCAGATGGTTTTGCCACAAGAAAAACTAAATGTTCTCTGATTGTACAAAGTTGGAACAGAAAGTGACCATCTACTGAGAAAGGGATGTATCAGGCTTAGTGTATGTTTTAGAGCGAAAGCTCTGGAATAAGACTGTCTATAAGCCTGTCCCGGTATTTGGTAGACGTGGCCTTGCACAGATGACTTAATCTTGCTGAACTCCAGTTTCCGTATCTGTAAAACTGGGCCAACAAATGGGATCTTTTTCATAAGATGATTAAACAAATTATTATCTAAAACAATGCCACAGGCACAGTAGGTGCTCAAAAAATATTCACACTGTTATTAGGGAGCTGTGAGTTTTAAACAGTAGCCCCTTAAGCCTTCCTGCCTTCCCAGTTCAGCAAAGTGGGTGGGTCCTGTTCTGCAGGCAGAGAAGCTGAGTCACAGAGAAGCCACTTGCTGAAGATCATACAAGGCACAGAGCCAAGGCAGGTGTAGATGCAGGGATGCCTGGCCCCAGGCTTGACCCTCTCCACATCACCTCCCCTTTCCGATCATGGTGGCTCAGTTGCACTCCCTGCAACCAGTGACAGCAGCCATAAACTTTGCCTGTGGAGCAAGAGGACGGGAGCCATTATCCAGGGAAGCAGCATTTTAATATTTATTTATAATGGGCACCATATGCTCCTTCTGATTTTTTTATTTAATTACATCATGGCAGATGGCTGGGTGTTAAAGGCCATTAAGCTAATGGCGCTTTGCCTTCCCATTTATTTTCTTGAGATTTGGGGAAGACGAGTGCAAATGGACATGGATGACAGGCTGTGAGCATAGGGTGGTGGCAGCCGAGTCCCTTTTCTGGGAACAGAGGGAAATGGGGGCTCCTGGGCTCTTCCCGGGGGGCAGAGGGTGGCTGTGTGTGTGCTGGAGGCAGAGTGCACTGTGCTCGGGACCCAGGGACAGTCGCTTGCTGGCGCATGTGCCTCAGTGTGCACATGTGGTGACGCTGCAGTTGCAGGTGGTCCACCCAGGAAGTTGGTCTGTAGGTTTGGAAGTGACCTGCAGATTTGCCCAGGATGGTAGACTGAGGAAATTCTTCCTGTCCAACGTGGTGCCAGGGTCTTTACAGCACACCGAAGAGTGGAAGGGCATGTCCTAAAGTCCACCCACCTCTGTGGGGTGTCAAAAGCCTTCTTCAGAGCGAGAGGGTTAATATAGTTGGGGTTTCCTAAAGGCCAGGAGCAAAAGCCACAAGTTTGTCATTTATGATAGCATTTCTCCCCTGTACCTCCACCCCAGAACTGAGGATTGAATCCAGAGCCTTCACACTGAACCACCTCCCCAACCCCTTTTCATTTTTATTTTGAGACAGGGTCTTGCTAAGCCACCAAGTTGTCCGGGCTGGGCTCACACCTGTGATCCTCCTGCCTCAGCCTCCCAGAGTGCTGGGATCACAGATGTGTGCACCGCGCTTGGCTATCACGGCAATTCTTCTAAAGCTATTTCACTGCATCTTTCACTTGCCAAATAGCTGACCCCCAAAGCAGGAGGAATATAAAGGAATTTTGACTAAAGGAATTGGGGTCCCACCTCCTTGGAGAAAGTGTATTTGAGGGGTTGTCCTCCATGTCTCCACACACAAGAAGGATAGAATTCAACTGAGAGACACAGTGGTTAAGAGAGGACCTGGCTGTCTTGCTGATCCTGCTCAGCATCTACCGCTGCCTCACATCCTTGAGACTCAGGCAGTTTTGCACATGAATTCACAGCCTACCTGTTGCTAGCTTGTCCTTCGTCTCTCTAAGCTTCAGCATGCTCATGTGTAAAACGGGCACTGCTAGGGATGTCCCTTATCATAGTTGAAAAAGTCCACAGTGTCTTCCTGGAATCTTCATGCAGGATGTTGATCCTAGCATGACTTCCTCATAAAGAGAGAAAATTGCAAATATTTTACATACATAGCAGTAAGGAAGAGATTGTATAAACCACAGTCTACTCCAAGTAATCAATGCCGCTGGGAAGCAAGAGATAAAGAGCACACTGACTCTTGTTGTTCCTGTATCAGGGAAACCAGACAGGCAGGAAAGATACACTGCAGAGTGTGTTACTACATCAGCTAAAGCTGATGGAGGCTAAATCCTGCCGGGGAAACTCAAAGAGTTACCTTAACCGAGGGGTGAGAGAGAGATGGGGTGTTTATATACTGGCTCCTTCAGCTACCAGCTGAGGCTTCTCTAGTGGTCCTCGCACACAGATGTGGACAGCATCCAAGGTGTTGGAGAAGGCCCATGAGCAAAGGGACACAGAGGCATCAGGAAATCTAGTCTGTGGGTGGTGCGCACACAACCCCTCTACTGTGTTGGCAAGATGCAGAGGTGACATCTCCGAATGTTGAGGGGATATGGAGCAACTGGAGTGCTCAGATTCTGCTGCAAGAACCATGTCTGCAGCCACTTTGTTTTTTTTTTTTTTTCTTTTTTTTTCTGCAGTACTGGGGGTCGAACTCAGGACCCTGCGCTTGCTAGGCAAGCGCTTATTCCACTGAGCTATATCCCCAGCCCCTCTGCAGCCACTTTGGAAAACAAGTTTAAAATGTTTAAGATAGCCAGAAGAAGCTCATCAGGAATACATAGAAATTTCCCTCCGAAGCCTCTGTACACCCTACATTAATTCTTGCATATATGTTTCAGGAGAGAGGTCCAGGAATGTTTGCCACAAATGGTGGGGGAATCCATTCCACCCAAGCTGACAATTAGTGATGGAGGAGCTCCATATATTCAGAAATTGAACATATTAACTCATTTATTTCTCACATCAACATTGTTTGATAAAAGCTATTATTTCCTCATTCCAGAAGGGAAAATGAGGTTTACAGAGAGTAGTAGTCGCCCCAAAGGCTTATGATGAGGGGGAATAATAAGGTACTTAGCACGTTGGTAATAAGGTACTTAGCACGTTGCCTGGCATATAGTAAGCACTCAACAAAACAGAGTGATTTCAGATACCTCTATTATTAGGCTAAGGCTCAAATCTCATCTCTAGCATAGGCTTCCCTGTTTCCTTGGGTTCCCCAGTTCTTAGGGAGCCTCCTACCCAGTCCTGAGAAGACAGCAAGCCTTTGCAAATCAGATTTCTTGGGAGCTATTTCTTGGCCATTGTGGGGTGGTCAGAGGGTCAGCTGCTTTCTGGGCTTGCCCAGCCTGCGTCTGTCCGCCATATCAAGCCTGGGGGCTTTCATCCTGCCCTGGCTCTTTCTCCCCATGAATCGGCCTTTCCCTTCCTTAGGGAGAAGGCACAGGGAAGTTTGTACCTCTTGTTTTCCTGTCCTACAGGGCAGCTCTACCCCGCCCATCTTTTTCTTGGCAGCTCAACGCCAGAGGTTCATTTTGATGCTAAAAATAGGCTGTGCTTAGACACTCTGAGACTCCTGCTTGGAAACACGGACCGCAGTAATGAAAGCTGCTGTCCCACAAAGGAGCCCTCAGCCTGATCCCTGCAAGATGCTCCACTAAATCTTGGAGGGAGGCGGGGTAGGGGTCATCCCCGCATTCAACAGATGGGGACATTGAGGCTCAGAAAGCCGCACAGGAAATGAGGAAGGATGATGCTCTTGGTGAGTGGCGACACCAGCCCAGAATGTTCTGTACTTGGCACACTTTGCAGAGGAAAAGCTGCAGCCCAGAGGGGCAGTGGCACCCATCAGATGGGGGAAGGGGGTGCTAATGTGGTCACAATCGCCGCATGTTCTGAGCGAACAGAGGCAGGGGAGCAAGGGGCTTGCTGAAGGCCGACCCAGTCTGTGGAGTGGGAGGACCTACCAGGACAGTCTCATATAACATGGGGAGGAACATGTCTCTAAGACCTCTAAGTGTAGGACCTGGCATAGGGTAGGTGTTCAACAAATGGCAGCTAGTAAGAGCTAGAGACTTGGCGAGACAGAGATGGAGAGAAACCAGAGAGGCTGATGGAGATGGGAGGCAGAGAAGTATTGGGGTATTCCCTTGAGGGCAAGGGGCTAGAGCTCAGCAGGGGCCCCAGAACCACTCAGTTCTGAATAACACAAGTTACCGCCTCCACAGTCCTGAATTGCAGCCACCCAAGGCCATCGCCTGAGTGTGTTGGTACACGGGCAGCATGAAGCTCTGGCCATAGATGGAAGCCTCCCGCCAGCAGGCAGTCTCTCTCTTTCCATTCATTTCTTCTACCAGTGCTTGGGAGAAAGGGGTGATGGTGCAGACATCCTTTTGCCCACATGGGGCTCAGATTCCAGGGCACTCATCCTCCCAGCATGTGCAGGACAGGGTGGGTGGCTCAGGTCAGCACCTTCCCTCCTGGGAAAGGAACAGAGCTCTGAACGTGCATGTGAACTCAGCCTCTCTTGCCTGTGCCTCTCACCGCAGCTCCTCTCCCATCCCACACCACCAAAGCCCCAGCCTCTTTCTGTTCCCTGCCAGCTGCTAGTGAGCTCAGTATCCTCTTAAAGCCCATCTGGCGCCCACTTAAAGGAAAGATGTGTTGAAATATGAAAGAACAGGGAAGGAGCAACAAAGGAGGACGAGACCCAGAAATGCGCCCGGATCATGAGGACGCCACAGGGAGGCTGCAGCTGCAGCCCTTGTGTCTCCACAGCAGCCCTCAGGCTGATGCGGCAAAGGCTTTTAACACATTTCTGCTGGCTTGGACCACCAGTGGTATATGCATGAGAGTCCAGGGCAAGTCATGTGTGTACCACTGGTGGTTCAGAGCCACCTAGCAGTGAGCCATACGGATTATGGCCCCGTGGTGAACATGTTAAGGCTGTTCGTGTTGCTGGTGAGAGGGGAGGGTGGGATGTGATTTTTCCCTTGATCGTTTTCTGCATGCCAGCATCCTAGCTACAGCAACATTGGTGTTGGCGAGAAGAGGAGTTTTCTCCCAGCCACCCAAATGTTGTGTGGAAGGGGCAGGATTTGAACCCAGACTAGTTTGCGTTCACAGCCTATGCTCTTGGCTCAGTGTAGATGAGAGGGTACCGCATGAGGGCTGTTGGTTTTTTCTCCTTCTGGCCCGGCTACAGAAACATCTGGCATATGTGTGAGGTACCCAGAATACCATGGGGTACTGCCCACTACCAAGGAAGTTCAAGCTGGTAAGAGGCTGGCCTTCTGCAAGTGTTGGTGTGGCCGTGAGCCGTGCATGCTGCTGGAACATAGCTCAGACCCCTGAGCTCAGTGTTTGAGGACCCTCATAATCCGATTTCTGCCCTCTGTGTGTGCTGTCCCTCCTCTCTGGACTATCTTTCTCCTGCTCCTTCATCCACAGAACTTTTGCTCCCCTTGCAAGACTTTCTGCTTCTTTTGTAAGACTTTTCAAGCCAAAGACACCTCCTGGAGAAGCTCCCTTTGATCCCCCAGGCAGGTGTAGACCCTCCCTGACTCAGCTCCCACCCTCTGGGGCTTCCCACACCACAGTTCACAAACCTTCTGACATTTTAAGGCAAAGTCTGAAAGCTTAAGTAAAAAGGTTCTTTTCTGGGTGCACGTCTGTAGTTGTCTGCTTTCTCAAGAGACACAAGAATGGGGGTGTGGTTAGTAATATGGCTTTGAAGTCGGGTGGTCCTAGATTCACAAGCCAGCTACCCTTTACCAGCTGTGTGATTCTGAACAAGTTACATAATCACTCTGATATTCATTTCTCTAACTCTGTAAAATAGATACAAGTCTCTCGTAGAATTGTTATGAGCAGTGTATCAGAGTATGTATGTAGAAAGAACAATGTCTGGCCTACGTTAAATGCTCAATAAATTAATTAGGGTCTATATCATATGCACATGTATATCTCTGTGAAGAGATTTATCATTGTCTATGTAGTACAGTTATTATTTAAATTGCTTTCTCCCTTGGTTGACCCTCAATTCTCTGAAAGTGGAGATTCCTGCATCTCTAGCACACGTAATAGACAATCAGGATGTTTTTGAGTGAATGGATGAGTGGATACCTGGATTGGTAGAGGGTTGAATGGATGGATGGACTGTACAATTCAGAGGGATGGATGAACATCATTGGATGGATAATTAATTGAGTGGATGAATCAGTGGTCTGATGGATGAATGGCAAACACATGGATGGGTGGACGGATGGATGGATGGTCGGATGTGTAGGTGGACTGATGGGTGGGTAGCAGACAAGGGAATCAATGAGTAGATGAATGAGTGGTTTGACTCTAAAGAGCATGGACTTTTGTCCATTCTGTTCATTTACCCATTCCAAATGCCTATGAGGTATTTGGTGCTCAGTAATAGTTACCAAATAAGTGGGATGTGAGACTCTAAACCACAGTTAAAATCCCAGGGTGTTATCTGAATTAGGAAGAGTTGTCACAGTTCAGATCATCCACGGTCAACATAAGTCTCCTTGTATTGGCTAGGATTGTCGTGGTGCCCCCTGCTGGTAGAAGTCCCAGCGGAGTTACTCTGTTTTCTAATTTACATTCCATTTTTTTCCCTAGCTCTTGACCCTGAGCATTTACTCACAGAGCAGTGGTTATTAAGCTTCTGTGCTTATCACCGTCATCTGAGAGCACCTTGTGATGCCTGGAGGTTTCTCTTTCAACCAGAGGTACTGGTTGGAGCAGTCAGGAATCTTCGTGTTTATGACGCGCTCAGGGGCATCTGAACCAGAGGTTCTCTAGACTATCCTCACGGAGACCCTAATAAGGGAAGAGCCACTTTTGCAAACTGGGACACTGTGGAGATGGGATATTGCTTCATGTCTCTGGATTCCCAAGTGATGTTCAGACTGTGTGGGGAGAAAGCAGAATCAAAAAGGCAGTGGTCAGGAGCTGTGCTTTGGGATTGAGACCATTTTGGCTCCGAGTCCCAACTCTGCTGGTTCTGTAACATCACTGTCCTCATCTGTAGGATGTGGAGGTCGTTGCTTCCCGGAGGAATGAGAAGAATAAGTGAGACAACACATGGAGGGGGTGAAACAAAGCCGGGCACACAGTAAACACTCAATAGATACTGAACGCGTGACTGCAGTTTTGTTTCCTTCCTTGGGTGGAAGAGAGAGCCCATGGATTTGATTTCTGCCCGTAGGATGTGAGCCCTGGGTGGAAAGGAATGTTGTTGTCTCTGGCTCTGTGGCCTAATTTCCAGTACCTGTAACAGGTACTAGGACAGTACCTGGAACATACTCGTCCTCATGAAATGTTTGTCAGAAGGGAAATGAATGAATTGGGGCTTTTCGGACTCAGGGAGGTCAGTGTATATTTGAAAATATGTAGGAAATGCGGAGCACTCCGTATCTGCTGAGTCTGCATCTCCAGATTCAACCAACTACAGAGGGAAGGTACTCGGAAAATGTTGCATCTACTGTGAACATACACACCTTTTTGTCATTAAAACCATGTAGTACAGCAACTATGTACAGAGTGTGACATTGTACCTGACACTGCAGGCAATCTAGAGGTGACTTAAAGTATGTGGGAAGATGCCTTTAAGTTCTATGAAAATACTATAGCAGTTTATATGAGGGACTTGAGCATCTGTGGGTCTGGGTACTCATGGAGGGTGCTGGAACAAACTGCCATGGGTACCAGCTGTCAACCACCAGCCCATAAGGACTTGTTCTTGGCTGAGATAAAGTTTGTGCCACAACTGGGGCCCAGGAGGATTCATGCTCCCCCTACCCATTCCAGTCTGGTTGAAAAGAAAGGCCGTGTTCTGGAAGGCTCAGGCCTGGGCTCTCAGCTCTACTGCTGAGACGATTTGCGCCGCTGGCAGTCTCCTCCCCTTTCTGAGCCTCTGCATCCTCCCTTGAGGGTGCTTAAGACACCTTTGAAAAGTCCTGTGCCTTGCTGAGTGGCTCCTCATGCCTTATCTGTGCTGTTTTGCAGGTGGCAGCCCTGTCCCCTGATGCTTGACTGGATGGAGGCCATCAGCTTCTGTTCTCAGAAGGTGGACACGTGGAGATTGGTCCCCGGTTGTGGGAGAGACCACAGTCAAGGCCCTCAGTGAACACTTCCTGCTCCCATAGGCTTGAGAAGCTGAGAACCGCAAGGAAACGATTCCTGGGCTGGTAACCCCTGCTCCTCTCTCCAGTGACCATTTCTGGAGTCCTTGGCACCTCGCTGAGGTGAAGAACGAGATGTAGGAAAATGGAGTTACCTGCTATGTGTCCCTTTTCTTGGCCCCAGGAAACTCACCTTAGCTTTTGGAGGCCACTGAGCTCTGTCCTTCCTCTTGGCCTCAGCCAAGTGCTGGACTTGTCCTCTCCCTGTGGCTTTGGTGCTCCCCTGTGCAGAGGGAGTAAGTGTGAAGAGCCCCAAGGGTTCCATCTTTAAGGGAAGCTTGGTTGCCCAAGCCGCCTCCGTCCCCTCTCCACCCTGCCAGCCCAGCCAGGCCGTAATGATCCCGCTATGGCCAAGCTGTGGTTCAAATTCCAGCGGTACTTCCGCAGGAAACCTGTGCGCTTCTTTACCTTCCTGGCTCTCTACCTGACTGCCGGGAGCCTCGTCTTCCTGCACTCTGGCTTCGTGGGTCAGCCAGCTGTCTCCCAGAACCAGGCCAACCCAGCCGCGGGAGGCCCAGCAGAGGGTGCTGAGCTGCCCTTCTTAGGTGACTTGCACCTGAGCAGAGGCTTCCGAGATGCGGGTGAAGCCTCAAGCATCGCCCGCAGGTATGGACCCGCCTTCAAGGGCAAGGACTCCAGCGAGAGAACCAAGCTGGGTGACTACGGTGGGGCCTGGAACCGTGCCCTCAAGGGGAGGGTTGTCCGGGAGAAGGAGGAGGAGCGAGGTAAGGGTGGGAGGAACACCGTGAAGGGCTGAGGGAACCGGGGGTAGCGGTGATGATACAGTAACAGCTGCCAGTTTTCAGCATTTTGATGTGATGAAAATATACGGTGAATGTTTAAATTTTTTAGGAAACTTATTACAATAAAAGACACATTGCCATGAATTCCCACCTCCTCAGAATCTACCTCCTGGCTTTAAACACACATCCCATCATTCTTACAGCTTTCTGAAGCAGTTCTGGAAGTCCTTTCATGAGTGTCTTCCTAAGGTGTGATTAAAAGAAAATTCAGGGAATGTTGCTATGAGTGTCACCCAACCGAGGCAGTCTCAGAGGAACGTGGTGTGTCCTCATCTGCTGTACTCGCCAGATCTGGCACCCTACAGCCCACGCTTCTCCCCATGGCCAAGACAACCAGGAAAAGTAAATATTTTGAGTCTGTTCAAGACATTGAGGCAGCCAGGACTGCACGGGTAAAACCAGTTACAAAAGAAGACTTCCAGAACTGCTCCAGAGAGTGGCAGGAATGACAGGATGAGTGTGTTCAGAGCAAGATGGAATATTTTGAGGGGAACTAATAGTAATGTGTCTTTTACTGTAATAGATACTTGTATTCAAATATGTGCCATTGTTGGAACCTGCTGTCATAAGGCCACAGCTACACATATGTAGCAGGTTTCTTCATCTCCATCTACCAGGGAGAAAACTGAAGCTCTAAGAGATTAAGTAGCTTGCACAAGGTCATACAGCTCACCAATGGGCAGGTGTGTGTTTGAGCCCCACATCTGCTAGGGTTCAAAGCTTGACTCCCACCCCTGAAGCCTTACTGTATTCCATATTGAATAAGCATGAAAATGAAAACAGCCAGCATTTGCTGAGCCCTTCAGGCCTAGGTAGTGTCATAAGCATTTTGTGTGTATTGAATTGTTACTCAATGCTATGAATTACTGTAACTTGTCCCATGCGTTAAGATGAGGAAATGGGAAATGGCACCAAAATTACATGGCCCTAAATGGCAGGGCTTGGGCTCCCCCAAACCGTCTCTTGGTGTACCACACTGGGTCCCTTGGTGATGATTCTCGGGGAAACCATTTCCCTGGGCATATTTCACTGCTTTTTCTCAGCCTTTTGCAGTCAGAAAGGGCTTTTCTTTGATTTTCACTAAATTTTATGGGCTTGAACAAGCACCTACCATCCTATACCCAGTTGGCAGATGTAGAAATTGAGGCTTGAACAGGTGGAGACCCAAGGTCCAGACTCCACAGCTGGTCAGAGGCAGTGTGGGAGTTGAAATCAAATTCATCTGGCTGGAATGCTTGGCTGTCTGTGACTGTATCTTTGAATGTGCTGGGGAGGGAGCCCCAACCCCTGCAATTCACGAGATTTGTGAACCCAGGCCAGATGGGGTGGGAAAGTAAACCCTTGATCAAGGCAGAGGGAAACTTTGCTAGTTTTTGTGTTGCACTATAATTCAATTCACATGAAATCCCTTCCTCACTAAGACATTAATGGAAGGAACTTGTCCCCAGGAGCACATTCCCTAGTTCCATCTTGTGCTGGGCACAGAAACCATCCAGAAGACCCTACCTCTCCTCCCTTGGGAACTTCCTAGATTTCTTCCTCACCAAGACCCCAGTTTGTAGGAGGTGAAGGACCAGATGAAATAGGCAAACACATTGAGGGACTTAGATTCTGTTACAACCCCACCCTAACCAGCTGTGTGTCCCAAGAAAATAGCTCACTTTCTGTGCCTCAGTTTTGGAGTCTATAAAATGGGGACAATACCTTCCAGGCAGTCATGAGAATTAATGAGACAATTGCCATGAAAGCATCTACCCTGTCATGGAGTTCCTAGAGATGCTCAGTAGGTGGAGTGGGGTGATCTGGGAGGGAGCCCATCCTGTGGTGAAGAGCGAGGTGCCACCCTGATGGGGAAATGACCTCTCTTTCTATTTCCTCCATTCACCAAGCTCCATCTCACCATGGCCACTGCAAGCTCTATCTAGTCCTCTAGAAGCCTCAGAGTTTCACAAGCCTGCAGCTTAAGATATTTTCCTCATCATGCATAGATTCCTCTCTCCTCTCCTTTCCAAACTCATGACATTCCGCACCCCACACCATACTCAGCACATTGTCTTTTTTGTTGTTCATTAATCACACCAAGTCCACTGTATGTGAAGCTGTGCACATGGAGTCCCTTCTACCTGGCATGCTCTTCTCCCAGGTCTTTGTGTGGCTGCCCTTTCCTTTCCACTGGGTCTTTAGCCAAACCCTCACTTTCCATAGGTGCTTCCCAGAGGGTCTTAACTGAAAGAACCTGATCATGCCGCACTCCCAGCTTAATGTTAGTCACACACTTATCACCAAATGCAAGCATTTTGTGTCTGTCTGCTTCTCGGTTGATTATATACCTCCACTTCAATACTGTTAGCTTCAAGAAGGGCAGATCAGCCCTGTCCCGTCAGCACCAGGGACAGCGCCTGGTGCAAAGATGGCGTTCCGCATCTTCTTGCTGAAAGGATGAGAGACTGGATGAATGAATGAATGAATGAATGAATGACAGCCTTCCGCTGAGTTTCTCAGCAGAGTTAGCTCTACTCTCCCTCCAACCTCAGCTTTGCTCACCCCCATGAAATTGCCCCACCCCCTTCCAGCCCTGATCAAAGGCTCCACCTCTGTGCTCCCTGTCATGGCCTTTAAATGAATAAATGCACGAATTGCCTGTGCTTGGCTGGGTTCTCTACAGAATATGAAATTGATTCACACAAAATAGTAACACCTCCCGTTTGTTGTAAGAATTAGATACAGTCAACCTTCCATATCTGTTGCACACCCTCAAATTCAGCCCACCATGGATAGAAAATACTTGGGAGAAAAGTTGTACTGAGCATTATACACACTTTTTCTTCTCATTATTCCTAAACAATATAGTATGATAGACACTCCTGTAACCCTGACATTGTATTAGGTCCTATAACTAATCTAGAAGTGATATAAATAGTCCCAAGGATGTGTGTAGATTATATGCAAATGCTACATCATTATACATTAGGGTTATAAACACCCATGGATTTTGGTCCCTATAGGGGTCCTGGAGCCCATCGCCCATAGATACCAAGGGAAGCTGTTCTGCAGCTATTACTGCCAATGACAACATTACCATTGCTTGAGCACCCACTTCGTGGCAGCCACTGTTCCCATTGCTTTCATATATCATCTTCATGAAACAATATATATAAAAGTGCTTATCACATCTTCTATTTCATTATAGATCATTTAAGAGTTGCTGTCATCATCATCATCATTATTAGTTACTGGCTACTGAACAGTCACTATGGACTATGCCATGTTATAAGTATTTCATTGCTTCAATAGTTAGAGACTATTGCTACCTGTTTCACAGGCGGTAATACTGAAACTCAGAGATAATTCACTTACCCCAAATTATCCAAGTGGATAGTGGGAAAACAGGTTTAAAACAGGGTCTGTTTAATTCCAAAAGCTTGTGACATTTCCTCTATATCATTCTAATCCCCCTTCACTCCCAGACTAGCAATGATAATTTATGAAATGCAAAGTGAAAAGAACATAATAAAGTCGCCGTGACTCGGGGCCCTCCTTAAGCAGCCTTTGGAATCAGGCAACGTTATTAAGAAGACACAAATCCAGCCTGTCCTTCATGAACTTACTCAAAGTTCAGCGAGAAAAGACAACATAGTAGATTAACACTAAGAAAAATGAGATGCTTCTCTGACTTGATGCTAAATACATATGGTTTCCTCCAAAGCCTAGGAGGACTCTGCTGGACGTGGTGATGCAGGACTTAAGCTGTAGGAAACTCAGAGCCTATCATAGGCCAGGAGGAGTGGGGAAGGAGCTGCACCCAGGCTAGGCTGGTGCTGGGCAGGAAATCTGAATCCCCTGTGCGACTGGCACCTACCAATGTGCCAGCCACCTCACCCAACCTCATAAGAGCCTGAGCTGAGAGCAGCCAAATCAAGTATGCGTCCCAGTTCTGCTGTGCAGCCCTGGGCAGGGCTTTTCTCTCTGGGAGTCAGTCTTCTCTTAGGCATAAAACATCAGATGGCTGTTGTGATGCTCACACAGATCGATTGAGTGTGCAAGTGGTGGACACTGTTCTGAGCACTGTGAATGTATTACTTTCTGGAATCTTCATGGAAAACTAATGCGGTAAACTGATGGCAACTCCATATAACAGGGAGGAAACTGAAGCACGGAGAGGTGAAGCAATTTACCTAGGATTCGCCAGCTGGGGAATCCAGCTGGTTTGAATATCCTTGAATCTGCTGCCCTTGTCCATGCTGAGGAGAGAGCCGCAGCTCCTCAGTATGTAGTGCTTGGTCAGGCCCTGGTGTGCACCAAGCCAGCTATATTATTTTGAAAATTAACTTTATTGGTACATTTTAGATATATGTAATGATAACATTCATTATATGAAATTTGTCTTTTTTCCCTCATTTCCTTCCCCTCCCCTCCCTTCCCTTCCTTATTGACAAAAGTGTTGTTTCCATGTTTTTCCTTCTACCTTCTGTTTTTCCCTTTTCCCTTCCTTCTCTTACCCCTCCCTCTTCCATAGCTCCCCTTCCCATTTGAACATTTTCTTCCTATTTCACAATATCTAGTACACACTTTGGTTCTAATTTATACTTTAGGTTTCTCACACCAGAAAAACCATGTGGTTCTTGAACATGTGTGCCCCATTTATTTCACTTAAAGACTATGGTCTCATGGAGCAACCGCTTAGCTAGAAATGCCTCAAGCTTATCTTTCTTTATGGCAGAGTAGTACTCCACTGTATTAAAAAAACACATTTTCTGTATCCATTCATTGTTGATGGGCGCTTGGGCTGTTTCCAAAATTTAACTATTACAAATTGTGCTGCTATAAACACGAGTTTTTCATCTTTCTCTGTGGTATGATTTTAATTCTTTTGGAAAGATACCCAGAAGGGAAGTAACTGAATCAAATGGAACCTCTAGTTTTAGTTTTTTGAGGAATCTCCACACTGATTTTCACAGTGGTTGCATCAGTCTATACTCCCACCAAAAGTGGAGAAGGGCTCCTTTTCCCCCACAGCCCCATGAGCCTCTGTTGTTGATTGACCTCTTGAAGATAGCCATTCTCTCTGGAGTGAGATCGAATCTCAGCATTGTTTTCAAACATTTGCATCTTGAATTACCACTGATGTTGAACATTTTTTCATACATTTATTTTCCATTTCCACGTCTTCACTTGAGAAGTGCCTGTTCATTTCAGATGCCCACTTTTGGACTGGATCTTTACATTTTAGAGGGGTCTGACTTTTTGAGTTCTTTATATATTCTACATGTTAGTTCTTTGCCTGAGGAATGCCAGGGACACTATTAACACTCTAATTGTGTAGGAGAAAACAGTAATGCATTGAAATAACATGATTTACCTAAAGTCACACAACTTGTTTAGGGCAGAGCCGGGAACCAAACCTAGTCTGATTTCAAAACCTGTGCTGCTCCCATCTCCCTTGGATTCAGAGGGGCTTGGGCTGGATGTGAAGGGGGATGGGGAGATTAGTCTGCAGTCTTGGGAGGGACAGCAGGGCACCCAGTCATCATCTCCCCAGCTGCAGATGCAGTGGGTACAGGGCATTAGAGAACTTCTTAATAAGGGCATCAGGGACCGCACACACCACCCTCCTCAGCCCCATAAGTAGGAATTACTGAGCCTCATGCCACAGGTGCAGAAACATCTCAGGGAGTACTTGCCCTGTGTCACACAGCTTGGAGGCCGAAAAGACTCCAACCTAGCTCTGTGTGTCTGGAGAGCTCTTACTCTTAACCACTGAGCTATGGAGTCTCTTTAAAAAAAAAAAAAAAAAGAATACACTCCTTACTTCCTTTCATTCATGTAGTCATTCATTCATTCCATACTTGTCACAGACTTACTCTGTGCCCAGCTCTGTGCTAGGAAGTGGAGACTCAGCCCCGACTCAAGCCCAGTTTTCCCTCAGAGGATTATTCACAGTCCCAGAGGTGGGGTGGAGACAAGTAGGTAAAAAGATAAGTTATATTTTCAAAATATCTTCTTATCCTAACGAACAAAGTCACATTTCTGCAGCATAGAAAAACTAGAATATATTAAAAAGAGAGCAATGGAACAAGATGGGGCAGAACCCCTACCATCCATTCACAGGCATGGCCACGTTGCTGCCATATTATCTGCCTGCCTTTCTCTGTGTGGGGTCTCCAGGGTATATATTTTGTATATGGTCTTTCCTGATTTCCCCATTTTATTGTATTAAAAAGTGTTGTACAGTGAGTCAAAATTATATCTAGTTTAAAAAAAATAGTGGACAGTCCTGGGAAAGTCATTGAGAAAAGAGATCTGATGGGAGAAACTTCTAGGATGGGAGAGACCCATCTGTGGGTTATCCCCAACTGGCTTCCTAGGGAGCACGTTGTGAAGCTCAGCCTGCAGGAACAGAGTGAATGGCGTGTCCCTCTGCCCCAGGGACACCTGCATATGGGCAGAAATGCCACCCCCTCTCTGAGGAAACCCAGACAACACTGGCAGTCATCTTGAGGGACCCCTTCCAGGATGATGGAGAATCCCCCATCGTAGAATAACTATTTCTTCAGTTTCTAGTCTGTGCCAGGACCTGCATTTGGTTCAGTACACAGATTCATTTCACTTCATGGCAATCTGAACAATAGCTTTATATGTGTTTTCTACAATTGCTGTGGAGAACCTATAACACAGAGATTTCTCCTATCATACTTTGCAAGGCTGGAATTCCAAAATCAAGGCATTGATAGGGCTGTGCTTTATAGAAGGCGCTAGAGAGGAATCTGTCTGATGCCCGCCTCCTGGTATTTAGGGTCACCAGCGAACCTTGGCTTGCAGCTGCCCTGCTCCAGTCCCTGCTTCCTTCTTTGCAAGGTGGTCCTCTTGTGCCCACAGCATGTGTCTATCTTCTTACAAAGGCACCAGTCATACTGGATTCGGGCCCACTCTGCTCCAGTTTGGCCTTATGACTTAGTTACATAGACAGTGACCCTATTTCAAACAAGGCAACATTCTGAAATTGTGGAGATTAGGATTTCAACATATCTTTTCTTGGGATAGAGGCAGGGCAATTCAACTTACAACACCTCTAGTCAAATTTTTGTTTCCACCTTTCAGGTGGGAAAGTCATATTTCCTGGAGCTTGACTAAACCAGGCATGGTGGCATGTGCTTGTAATCCCAGTACTGTGGGAGACTGAGTCAGGAAGAGCACAAGGTCGAGCCCAGCTTGTGAACCTGGCCTGTTTCAAAATAAAACATAAAGAAAGGGCTGGGGTGTAGCTCGGTGCAAAGGCCCTGGATTCAATCTCCAGCCCTGAAAAAAAAAGAAGGAAAGAAAAATTTGAGTCTTATTTGGAGACCACTACAACATCACACCTAATATTTGAACCCAGATCTGGTGGCTTCCTCCAGTATAAAAGAGATGCCTCGCTGTAAATCTAGCCACAAACAATAAGTCAGAGGCATACAAATTAGTTTGTGTTTAGCTGCCTTTTTAACAAATTGCCTCTATTAGAGACAGCAAAATTTCATGCAAAGATTAACTGGAGCCAAAGAAAAAAATAAAGGGAAAAGAAGAAAAACCCACACCACCAGGAGGGTGCTTTGGAGGTTGGTTTCTGGGCCTCAGAGAAATAGCTGAGCCCAGGCAACTTTCCTACTTCAGCATTCTCTGGGTCGCTGTGGAGACAAGCTGATAAATTGTGTGATCTTGGCTATTAATCCGCCCTGAAGTGGCCTGTGAGTTTGTCCCTGCTTTACATAGCCGATCTCCTTGTCTCTGAGACATTCTGCCACCGCAGCAGGATTTGGAGACAGATCCCTGGGAGAGGGCAGAAGAGGGTGTTAATGGACTGGCTATAACCACACTGATGAGCTCAGCAGGATGCTGAAACTCCTAGGACAGGGATGACGCTGCCTGGGTCACAGCCTGCACTAAAGGCCAGCAGGGAAGAGTCACAGGGGCTTTCCTGAGACAGGTAGGAAACACGCTCGGTGTTTGTATTCTGACCCATAGAGAGCTCAGCCCATTCATCACTCCGTGATGTTTCACATGCCCACGTTCCTCAAAGCATTAATGAAGGACCATGTCTTCCCATCCCTCCTGTCAGCATATAAGGAAACAGAGGGTCACTGGTTCATTGAACAAGTCCCTGAGCACCTGTTGTGCAGGACATCTCAGGCCAGTGGAGGGGAAGCTGGAAGTAGTGCAGGATTTAAAATTCCAGGTACTTGGGGAAGATGGGTGTATCATTACATCCTCTCTCTGCTCCCAAGGGTGAGTCTGTGGAAGGTGGAGACACTGTCTTCCTAGCCAGGGCTTAGTATGGGACATGGGAAGCGGTGGCTTTGGAACATATAGGCCTGGGCATGGACTTGGTCTCATACCCTTACTCTGGGGTGGACTCCAGCACATGACTTAGCTTGAGTGTCAGCATACTGGTTAGTGCCTGCCTGGTGGCAAGGGACACAGAAACCAACTTGAGCTAGCTTAAGCTAAAAAGGAAAATATATTGCATTCTCCCCCGCCCCCATCTCTGGTCATCTCTGCCTTTGCTTGCTGTCCTCCTACAGAGTGATGTTGGGGCCAGGGATTGTGGCTGCCGATAGGTCTGGCCTTATTGAATGCCAGCGTCATCAGTCAGGAGAGGCAGATGTCTTTCCCCTGCTTTATCCATAAAAGCCCACTTAGTGGGCCTTGTGCCCTTCCCTGGAGCAAGTGCTCTGGCTGGTGGCACACACACTGTGACTGACCCTCCCTGCCAAAGCCAGTGTATCCCAGTGGTCAGGCAGGTAAGAAATGCTAGTAGAACAACAGGGAGGGGGATACTTTGGAGGCCCAAGTAGGTACCGCTATAGTCTCTCAGATGTACGTTCCCACCAACTACATCATGAAAATCTTACCTCATGGGATCACTGTTCCACAGGTCACCAAATGTACCTACTCTCACCCTAAGGTAAGACCACCCCAGATCATGCTGCATCCAGCTCCAGGGCCAGTGTGACTGGGGCAGGCGTATCCCTCCTTTCAGGTCTTGCAGTAGCTCCTTAGGATCTTGAAACATGTGGGCCTAAAGGGAGAAAAACTCTTCAAGTGAAGTGATCAGACAACAGACCTGGGCTTAAACTTGAAGTGAGACACTTGTGAGCCCCAAGAACCTGGGAAAATTACATGGCATCCCATTTCACTGAGAGAAGAGAACACAGAAATAGCAGGAGTAGTTATCGATCAAAGCATACACCACAGGCTTAAAATAAGATTCACTTCTAAGAGCTGGAGATATAGCAAGGTGGCACAGCACCGGCCTGGCAAGTGCGAGGTCCTGAGTTCCATTCCCGGTATCAAAAAATAAAGATTTGCTTCTAGGCTGACAGTTGGAAAAGTCATAACCGTCAATTTCCTCATCTACAAAATGAATTCAAAAGAAGGTGGTGAATACTAAGATGTTCTAATGCAGTACAGCTGGAGGTGTGGGCCGGTGTTAGAGCACTTGCTTAGCAGGCACAGGGCCCGTGGTTCAGTCTCCAGTACTGCTAACAAACAAAACAAGACAGGGACACGGCCTATAGTAAAATAGCGCGCGGTAGATGCTCAACACATGATAGTTTTGTTCTCTCTCTTTCTCTCATGCAATCTGTTGATCTGATGACAAAGATCTCAGGTTGGCAAAATAAACCCACCTGTCTCCTCTCTGTCTTTTCCTCCCTTCTCTACTCTCCCTCCCTCTCTTCTGCCCTTTCTCCTCCTGTCCCTCTCACCATCTACCTTAGACTCTCAGCCCTCTAGTGAGCTCTGAGCTAATGCGAGTGTGAGCCCGCTCTGATAGATCCGGGGAGCCTTCTCTCCCAGGTGGAGCAGCACCCACTAGAGCCAAGGGGCTGTGCCCCATCTGGAATAGATGGAGCGCATGCTGTAGAGCAAGCACAAAGACAAGTACTGGCCCTCCAGAGCTGTCACTGTCCGGTGTGCTTGCTCCAGGGGTGCCACACTGCCTTTAAAGATGGATGGTAGTGGAGAACACTGCAGTCTCTTGAAGGAAAACTAAGGTAGCCAAGTCAAGACCAGTATCCAGCAGGACAGGTGAGCACCATGCTTAGTAGGACAGTGCCAAGGGGCACCATGTTTGGGGGTTGAGCTTGCACCCTCTGCTGGACCCTGCTCCCTACTACAGGAAATGGACAGCAGTCTAGCCAGGGCAAGTGACCAGTGGCAGCTGGTATTTTCCTTAGTCTCTGTGAGGACCATTTGATTCCAAGAGCTGACTGGATCCACCTCCAACCTCCCATAACTTCCAGTAGCGTAGTGGGAAGAGCTGATGTGAGCTCCTACAGACCTGGATTTAAGTCTACTTGGCTACCAGTGAGCTGCGGGTCTTGCCGCTTCACCTTTCTAGCCCTCTAAGTAAAAACCGCGAGGATACCAGTGTCCCTGCTTCACTTCTCATGGAGCTTTGCAGAGGTCTCCTGGTTCAAGAAACAAGCAGTTTATAACATGTGCTCTGGAAGCCAGATTGCTTGGGTCTAGTTTTGCCTTCACATGTACAAGCTGTGAACCTTGAGCAAGTGATTTAACCTCTCTGGGGCTTAATTTCTCCTTCTGGACCGAAGGGGAATATTCTCATGGTGTCACTGTATGGATTCAGTAAGACAATGTGTGTAACACACTTGCCAAAGTGTATAGCCAGGTAATAATAAGAAGGGTGTTAAGAATCAATGGGGAAAGACTGTATATAAACTGTAAAGTGCTATCTCGTGTATTTACCATGAAGTACTTCGAGAAAACTAAATGTATGTTTTGTGATTGGATTTTTGAAAAATAAATTGAAACCCAATAGCTTGGGTTCCTGGGTACCCACTTGTCACCAAGAGACCCCAAGTGGTTGGTTGGATCCTTGTCCACAGGAGAGTCCCTCTTACTCCTGGTTGGTCCCAAGGGCCTGTGGCCACAGCACTGCACCATTATTGGAACAGCCTCTGCCAATGCCTATAACCTTTAGTCTCCTATTTCTGCCCAGAGGAGGAAATTGGTACCAAATCTCAACAAGGCCACTGGCCAACAGCAGAGCACACTGAGGCTTCCTCCTGTAACCCTGTCAGCTTTGTCCCCAGCCGCATCTGACCTTTCTGCTTTCCCCAAAGCCAAGTACATCGGCTGCTACCTGGATGACACCCAGAGTCGGGCCCTGAGAGGTGTGTCCTTTTTTGACTACAAAAAGATGACCATCTTCCGTTGCCAGGACAACTGTGCAGAAAGGTAGGGCCCTGATACCCCCAGGCTGGTCCACCTGATCCCTTCCTCCTCAGGCTCCTGCTGTGATGTTCTCTGTCTCACTGTGGGAGGGTGTGTCAGAGGGTGAAGCCTGACCGTGAGGAGATGGTGACACCAGACTGTGTGTGTGTGTGTGTGCGCGCATGTGCTCACTTGTGCCTGGGAGTGAGTTCATGGTATCCAGTGTGTAGGGAAGCTGGGCCATGTTTGTGAGCTTCACACCAATACTTAATGATCTTCCAGGAACTGTGGTGGTGTTTGAAGGAGTCTTTGTGAATATGTGTGTGAGGGTCCAGAATTGTGCCTACATGTGCTGATTGCATTGTTGACTGTGCAGCACTGCACTGACAATGCGCAAGGTTATGAGAAACTGCACAAACTTACCAAGGCATGATCGAGTGTGCATGTGTGTGTGCATGTGGGAGCAAGTGTGAACAGGTTTGTGAGGTGTCTATGTGAAGGGAGAAACGGGTGTGGGGATAGGGCTATCTAATGGTAGAAACACTCACTTATGCAGACAGGGTTTCCAATCTAAGAAGATATGGTTTTGATTAGAACATGCACTGGTGCAGAGGGGTGGAGTTGACCTTTCAAGAGTGGATAAGACCCCAAAGGTTGGTGAACAGATTCCCTGGGGTGCTGTGAGGCTGAACCAATCTCCTCTATTTGCCTCCGGGGTCTTTAGACCTATGGCAGCTCTCGAGGAGGCCTCTCCTCTGACCTATGGCAGCTCTCGAGGAGGCCTCTCCTCTGCTCGCTTATGGACTCCAGCCAGCTGGCTCCGGTGGTAACAAGCTCTGCTGACCTCAGCTGCATGGCTGGTGTGGAAATGGGCAAGCAAGTGACCACTCAGGGACTCTGCCTGCTGTCTCTGATTAGCAAACATGATCAGCTGCCTGAGGAGCCCACTGCCGAGAAGCTGAGCCCAGGACCCTCTCTCACTGGGGAAGGACCACAGTCCTTGATGATGTAGATTTGTTAATTGATTTGCCAAATGGTGGGATGACACAGATGCAGCTTACAGCCTGAAAGGGGAGGCAGACACGTGGCCCGGAAGGACCCTGGGGAGATAAGAGTTGACATGGGGTTTTTGCAGAGTTGGAAATGTAGATAAGGTCTTACCTGCTGGGTGTTAGAAAAGACTTCTCAGAGGTGATGGCAAAGAGGTGTTGGGAGCCAGGCATGGTGGCAGATGCTTATGACCCAGCACTCTAGGAGACCGAGACATGGGGATGGCAAGTTCAAGCCTACCCGGACACTTTAGCAACTTAACAAGACCCTGTCTCAAAATTAAAAAAGAAAAAAAGGGGTTGGGGATGTAGCTCAGTGCAAAGGCCCTAAATCCAATTCCCAGTACTGAAAAAAAAAAAGAAAAAAGAAAGAAGGCAGGAAGGATTAGAGCTACTCAAGCAGCTGCAGTCAGTTGAGCAAATTCTTGTCGGCCGCGCAAGTGTGCGGCATGAAAGGATGAGGCAGCCACAGCCCTTCCCTCGGGGTCGGGGGGCTTCTGTTTAGTCAGGAAACAGGCATGAACAGGCTTGGGCAAGAGAAGAGTAACAACTTACACTTAGGCAGCACTTGCTGTGTGCAAGCTCTGTTCTAAGCACTTTGCAAGCGTTAATTCTTTACTCTAAGACCCCTAGGAGGTAGGAATAGTGTAAACCACATTCCACAGATGAGGATGTAGGAGAATGGAGACATCAAGCCTGATGGGTTCATGGAACAGGAAATGCTGTACAGGAGCAGGGAGTCGTGAAGGTCAGAGAAATACAGGGCTCCACATGGAAGGTTCAGGACAAATTACCAAAGTGAGAATTTGAGCTGGGTTTTGAAGAACGAGCAGGTGTTTTACAGGTATTCACAGCAGGAGGATGTATGGAAGGAAACATCATAGTTTGAAGCAGGAATCAGGGAGAGGGAGGGTCTAGGCCTGCTCCTTTTACAACTGTCCTCTCTCAGGACCCATCCAGGGTTGCCGGAGCAATCCCTTAATCCCTTTCAATGCCATGTCCCCCAAGGACCCAAGGACCTTCTACAAGGCTGACTTCGAGGTTTCACCACCTCCCAACACCACCACCCTGAGACCAAGCTTTTAGCCTGTGGGCCCTTGGGGAACTCTCAAAGCCTATCCAAACCATAGCACCTCAGTAACTATCTGTGTTTGTCAGCTTTCCACAGCTATAACAAAATACCCAACGTAATTAATTTATATAGAACACAGGTTCACCTGGCTCACAAGTTTGAAGGTTCCATGATCGATGTCCCCCCACTATTTGGGCCTGTGGTGGGGCAGCACATCATAGTGGGAGTATGTGGTCAAGCGAAACTCCTTACCTCTTGGCCCAGGAACAAAAGAGAGGAGAAAGGGGTCCTTCAGGTCCTTCAAGGTCACACATCCATTTTTCTAAGGATGGCCCCATAGGTCCCATGTTTTAAAGGTTCTGCCACCTCCAGATAGCAACACTCCAAAGGCCAAGGCTCCAACATGGACCTCTGAGAGATACTCAGGATCTGAATTACAGTGGCTTCTACCATCTTCTACTCAGTACTACTAAGTCCAGCTCAAGCTCAAAGTGGGGGAGTGATGTAAACTCCACCCCTTATAGGAAGGAGCGTGAAGGAGTTGGTGAACACATATTAGAAGCACCACCCTCCTGCTCCAGAGGATCTCCTGCCACCCTTGCTCCTTTCCCGGCCCAGAAAATGTCAAACTCTGTCCTGCATGGGTTTCCCTGCCTCTGTTCTCCACCTCCAAGAACCAGGGGTGAAAGGCTGAGGCAGGTAGGCAGAGGAGCCTGGCTGAGCCCCAGGATTTCGCTGGGAGTCAGACAAGATGATGCTCGGATGATCTAAGCTTCTCTGGCTTCATTTTCCTGGGGCAGCTGGTAGGTGGAACAATGTCACCTGCCACCCCATGTGGCCTTGGCATGTAGAGATACGAGTCTGGGTGGATCAGTCCCTCCAGCCAGCATACCGTAATCCAGAGTAAGATGTGAGCTGACAGTCCCCACTGCGGGCTCCTCATGGGACCCCTGGTTTGCAGGCTGCTCCCCAAAGAGCCCTCTGGAGAATGTCTCAGAGGCCACAGTGGATGAAGAAACTGCAGGGTTATCGTATCCTCTTCCTCCACCATCACCCCAGCGCCAGAGCAATCAGAGCTCTTCACTTGTTTACAGACTGAGTATCCACTAAGAGCCTTTTTAGGAAAGGATTCCGTGACTGTGGGAAAAAAAAAACCAGCTGAAAACCTTGCGGTGCCTGGACTTTTTTGTTTTAGGGGAAGGAATTTCTTTCTTGGCTGCACATGTGAGTGAGCTCAGCGTGCCATCCTCCAAAGGACGGAGAGCGTTCCTGCCTCCTCTCCTTGCCCTATACCCTGTCCGAGGGCCTGGGGCGCCATTCCTGGGAGACGTTTCAGGAATAAAGGGGGTGGACTCTGCAGATAAGAATGTCTCCTTTCTCCTACAGGGAGGACCCAGGGGGCAGGGTGGGATGGGGAAGCACAGGATCTGGAGTGCGTGCGTGCGTGCGTGAGTGCGTAGGTGTTGTACCACATGGCGGGGGCACGTGCCCGCGGGTGTGATGTGACCTGGTGTCTATGTGGGTAGATGTGTAGGGTGTGTAGCCCATCAGACAGAGGTGAGGGCAGGGGGGTGGCCCCTGGGGTGTTCCGGTTCCCCCTACCCTGCTTCTCCCTGTCCCTGGGGCCTCCCTCCAAGGCTTCCTGACTCCTCAGCCTCCCTGCCACCTTTCAGGTCTTCTCCCAGCCCAGATCCCCAGCCCCTTAGGCCTCCTTGTCTCCTGAAGGCCCTATCTAGCCAGTGTCCCCACAGGGTGGGTCCCTCTCTGTTGCCCGCATCTGTGTGCTCTCCTCGGTAGTCTTCCTGTCGCCCTGGGCTCCATGGTGGTGCCTGCCCTGCCTAACAGCAGCCTCCCCCAGGGGTTACCTGCATGCCGGGCTGGAGTTTGGTGCGGAGTGCTACTGCGGGCACAAGATCCAGGCCGCCAACGTGAGCGAGGCGGAGTGCGACATGGAGTGCAAGGGCGAGCGCGGCAGCGTGTGCGGCGGGGCCAACCGCCTGTCGGTGTACCGGCTACAGCTGGCGCAGGAGTCAGCCCGCAGGTGTACGTGAGTTGGCCCTGCCCCCATCCCGTTAGCTCTCAGCCCCAAATCTCTGCCCTGCACCTTCCCTGGCTGCTGTCCCTCCAAGCCCCCACCGTCCCAGCCCGGCCTGGCCTCCGAGGCCAGCCTCTGCCCCCGCAACTTCCACATCCCACCGCCCCGCGCCCGCCTGCCTCCTGCGCCAGCTGCACCCCACTTCCTGACCCATCTTCCTGTCTCTAAAGCTGAGCTGGATCCTGAACTGTGCCTGTCCCTCTTCCTGCTTCTCTGCAGAGCAGACTGTCTCTAATGACAATGACAACGGCAGCTATGACAGTGACAACACGAACCCCTTGTCTTTTTCTGAGCATCTTCTATAGACCAGTCTATCTGATCTTCACAGTGACCCTCAAAAAAGGCACTAGCATTTGCCTGTTCCCATTTTACAGATGGGGAAACTGAGTCTAGGGGAAAATTCCTCAGGGCTTTGTTGGTGTTTCTGGTTTGAGTCTTATAAAAGTTCTCTGGTTTTCAAACCCAGGAAAGGAAGAGGTGGAAGGAGAGGGCAAGGATCATCATCCCATTATTGTCCCCTTCCCAGAGGCCTATAGCACAGCTCAGTGGTAGAGCAATAGTGTAGTATGCAGGACACCCTGGGTTCCTTCCCCCACATGGCATAGGTAGGTAGATAGCTGGATAGATGGATAGGTACCTGCCCAGTTTCGCTCACCTCTCCTACCTCTTTCTGGGTGATTGCCATCGTTAATCATCCCCATTTACAGTGAGGAGGTGGAAACTTAATGACTTTAAATGAATTTGCCACAGATCACACAGTATAATTCTGTGCACGGACAACACCCTTGCTGACTTGCACTACCCTCCTCAGAAGGGGATCTCCTGGTTGTCACCTGGTGTGATGCCAGGTGACTTTCAGACCTATGAGAGGAACCAGTGGGCTTGATGAGGGTTGGAGGCCTGTGCTCCCCAGAGATTACCCCACCCCAACCAGTACAGTCAGTGCAGAGGAAGGGACAGGCCTCATGACACAGACACTCCTCACCCTTCAGCCAGTGCTTCCCGATTTGTATGTGCCTGACATTCCCTCAGGGAGTCTTGTTTGAATGCAGTCCGGTTCAACAAGTCCATGAGATTCTGCATTTCTAACGAAATGACTCCATGCTTTGCATGAGACTAAATCCCCATTACTCTTGCCTAAAATATAGTTCTGTCCACATAGGTCAGACTGGAGAAAGTTAACACCTATGGGCAGAGAATGGTCACTTCTATGTGACTTTCATTTATAGAAATCCATTGCTGGAGAATATGTTCGATGTTTTCAGTCCTGCGTTTCTGAAGCCCCATTCAAGCTTTGCTCTGCAATAAATAGGGTGGAGTGTGCAATCAGCTGGTGAGCTTGCCAATTTCTAAGAACAGCCACACCATCAACCTCCCCCAAGGTCAGCTGAGTTCAGGTCTGCAGGCTGAGGCAGAGGTGATGGGTGAAATCCAGGCTGGAGAGTGTCTACACAATGGGTTTCTAGTTTAGCTATGAGTGTAATGAGTTTTTAACTTGATGGTAGATTTTTCACCTTCACAAACAATCCCCTTTGTGCCAATACTGAAGTTATTTTAAGGATGACTCTCTGACCTTCAGAAGAGATGACCTCAAAGTCATGGGTGTTCAGAGGGAAAGCTGCTGCCACTAAAATACACTGTGGCTGGGGCAGAGACAGATAACCAAGTTTGTATATGGCATCAGCCAGACTTCCCTTTGGTTATTGTTCAGATGGCTGGAAACTCCTCTCTCTGTCTCTGTCTCTGTCTCTGTCTCTCTCTCTCTCTCTCTCTCTCTCTCTCTCTCTCTCTCTCTCTCTCTCTCTCTCTCACACACACACACACACACACACACACACACACTCCTAAACATATATATGCACATGTGACGCACACACTGTTGTGACCACCCAATAGAAGTATAATAATGCTTTCATGGGCCAGGAAATACTGTTCAATTAGCTGAAATATATAAGCCTCAACACACATGGAAATTTCTTACAATAGATGTGTTTTATCCGTGTTGCAGTGGGATGGCTGGGAGGCTGCAGGGAGCTGCTACTGAGGCTGGCAGAGATGCTGCTGGTCCCCTAGCTTACCCATCTCTGTGCTGATGGAACTGCCCTGGGTGGGGCTTTAAATCATCTTAGAAAAGTATCTTTGTATGATGTCCAAGAAGTCAGTCATTTCTACGAGGAATGAAGTCCTAGTTCCTGTTAGATCACTGCAGTTGCTCTGAATTATCCTTGTACTAGGTTTGAAGCCCGGACACCTACAGCAAGAGACTCTGAAGGAAAATCTAAGCCTGTGAACCTCCAGGCCACCATGGCTGAGACCAAAATAGAGGCAGCCTGGGTGAGAAGGCAGATATGGGTGACATGTCTAACTGGGACTCCTGGGGAGCTTTTATTGAACCAGAGAACTCGATGAGCTCCCCTGTGGACTAGGTATGGAGAGGCTCAGTGGGGAATACAGCACAGTCTCTGTCCTCAAGGAGGTCACCACGTAAGGGACAGCAGGCCCAGTATCAGTGGGACTGGCCAACCACAGAAGATATAAACGGACGGCTGCTGAGGCTCTGTCCACAGAAACCGAAAGGAAGCATTTGAGCTGAATCTCATTCTAAGATTCCACATGAATGGGAAAGCCATGTATTCCAGCCCTGGGCAAAAGCCCAGAGCTAGCCAAGATTGATGTAGCCATTTTATACCTGCGGAAACTGAGGCACAGAGAACAGAAGTGGCTAATTCAGACAGCCCCAGGGGAATGCTCAAAAGAAGAAGGAGCATTTGATGAAGGCCATGGAAGATGCATAAGATCTTATGGTGGGGAAAGGAGGATACCCAGACTCAAGACGAGTCACCAAGGGATGGGAGAGAATATGGGCGATGGGGGTTGAGTATGCAACAGCTTCAAGGTAATTTCAGGAAATGACTGGCAGGCGTGACTTCCAATCGGTGCTTCTTCCAGACTGAGCCTTGGCTGGGACCCAGGTTTCTGACTCCCAGTCTGGGTGCCCACTCACTAGAGTATTGTAAATCCTTGAAATGGATTCAGAACCCCATCTCCTACTTTTGGGGAGTGGAGATTCCTTAATTCCAGCTTTAGTCTTTTTTCCCTCTTTTGGCTTTGTTTCCTTACTCTGTGGCACCCTTTACCCCTGTGCACAGAGGGATACCTTCCAAGTCACATGCCCATGTCCCTGGTATGTATTACATCAGACAGAGAAATGAATAAACACGCCAGGAAACAGATATGGTGGAAACCAGATCCCATTTGTAAAGTCATGAGGTGGTATTAACTCTGTCTCCTAATGGTATTTCCCTGTGCAGTGGCACAGGACTCTTTCTGATTGGGAAAATCCAAAGGAAGCTTATTAACTCCCAAGCGCTACACTGATTTGGGCATCTGCTTGGTGCAGGGAGCCAGCTGATGTGTTTCTGAGGTGACGGGCGGCTCCTACAGTAGCAAAAGCATTACTAGGTTGGCAGAGCAAATGTCCACAGGCACCCTGCTATTCTGCCTTGACACAGACTCTCAGGCATGTGGACTCTCTGCCCTTGTTACAAAAGAACCAAGAAATGGACTTCCTCCGTAGCTGTATTAATTTTTCACAGCAGTGTGCTAACTGTGTCAGCAAATAGAGTTCTCCTCCCGGAGGGAGAGACCTGCTGGTGATTTGAAAGCATCATGACTTCACAGGCTGTTGCAAGGAATTCCACTTGCCGGAAAGGGTCTTGTGAGTCTCATTAGAAGTGCAGAGAGCTAGGTTGGTCCTGAGAGTTGGGTGGCTGTCCGTGGTGCTGGCTGCATTTTAGTGAAACTGAAGAAACCCTGTGACTGAAGAACATCTGCCGAGGCTCAGAACGTTTTTTCTTTTGCCACTGTCACTCACCTTGGTGAAGGTATTTCAGAGTTTTCACTGGAAAAACAGACACTTGACTTGTGCTGTACAACTTACATGGTGGATTTTGTGTACTGTTATTAGTCCTGGAGATTTTTTTCTTTTTCTTGGTCTCCAAAATTTAGAATTTTGTGCAATGCTTTTGTTTTAGTCTCACCAATACAACATTCCTACTCCTCCTGCTGAGGGAAGCCTCAGAGAGTTCATTGAAGTCACATTTCCTAGGATGGAGTAGGTCTTGTTCTTCCTTCTCTGAGCCTCTACTTCCTTTCAGCATGCTTCTGGGAGGCCTGAATTTTATAACTCATACATTCTTTTGTGTAGGAACAAGAAGATGATTTTTTTTTAAGTTTCACCTGCAGCATAAAGGGAGAAAATTGATTTGCTTTTCTTTCCTTGGCAAAATCCAGGAAGGCAGGAAAATCCTGGGGAGTGAGGGGTTTGGAATGAGATGAACTTAAATCCTGTCCTGGCTGTCTCGCTTACTCAGTGTGTTGACGTTGGCCAAGCCACTGACTCTCTCTGAGCCTCAGATGCCTCATTTATAAAATGGGGGTAATGACAGCCTTTCACAATGGCTGAGATCAAGTAGGATAAGTGTTAAAGATACCTGGTATGTGCCTGGTGCAGAGCCATGTTACATCTTCCTGATGAAGATTCCTCAGTTTACCCTGAGAAGCACCCAATTTGAGATATCTGAATTTCCAGCAGCTGTCAGGAGCCTTTGGTGATGTCTAAAAATAGCCAGCTTGAATTTCCCTCGGACAGTGAGTTCTTTGTACAATTCATCCTCTCTCTCTCTCTGATTATAGGTAGCTGGCTGGCCACGAACAGCTTCCAGCTCACTGCCATTCTTCCTCACCAGCATCTTTAATGCAGTGGAGCTTGGCCTAATTACCCAGGGGGTAGTGGCCTCTTTCAAACCAAGGAGAACTCTTCCACGCCTGCCTCTAAGCTGATGCCTGGTGACATTTACCTCATTTTTGTGAGGCTCCAGAACAAAGGGATAATAGGACTTCAGAGGCACTTGCAGCTGGTTCTGGCTTCTTCTTCATCTGCCCCTAGCAGAGAGAGTCCACGAACAGTTGCTCTGCTTGCTTCTTGTTAGTAAAAAGCCCAAGCTGCTGAGGTCATGCACCATCGCAGCTAGCCTGCCAATGAAGAGCTGACATTGTCAGAATGTGGGGCACGGGCTTTTGCAATCCTCAGACCCCTGCTGGGGGGACCTGGAAAAGAATTCTGGGAAATTTGCGTGGCTCTGGAGCCTTGTCACATTCGAATTGGGCAGGCTTCCTGCAGAATAGTAGTGAGGTAGAAACTAGGGTATGATCCAGCAAGATTGGGGTCAAATCCCAACTCCACTCCCCACTGTGCGACTTGGAAAAGATACGCGTTAGCAGATCAAATCTTGCTAACTATCAGGGTCTCTGCCTGTAAAACAGGGTAAGAGTATCGTCAACCTCATAGATTTCTGTGAGGACTGAGTGTGTAACACACTTAGAACTAATGATGTGCAGTCAACAGCTGTTATTATTACCATTGTTGTTACTGTTTAGTAAGGGCTGGGTATTAGGAAGATGCCACTCAGAGATGCTGACATTCCTGGGGGTTATACAGTGTGTAGCTCAAGGGAGTACTCTTCCCATGAGCTGTGAGTGACAGTGGCCTTCAGCCCCATGTCGGATTTTCCACATGAGTTTAAAAAATGCTCAAAGATCCAAGGTGTTTAAGCTGGGCCAGGAAATGAGCTTTGGCTGAGTTGGGAGATGACATCAAGATGCAGCCCTAGGGGAGGGGAGAAGCAAGAGGGGGAAGTAAAGGAATCCAGTGCAGGGTCCTCTACAGAGGACAGCTGCAGCCTAACCCTGCTGGGGATCTTTGGGAAGTGGCAGAGAGCATGCTTCAGCTGCGTCCCACCCAAGGAGCAGGAAGCTGCAGTACTTATTCCCTGATTCTCACTCATCATTGGCCGAAGGCGGCTTCTTGGGAAATCAGTGCCCTGGCTGGTCCTGCCTGTCCTCCACAGGCCCTAAGGTGCAGAATCATGGTCACTATTAGCCTATCCCGTAGGGGTCATGCACATTAATGTGGGGCACCACCAGTGTCTACCCAATAAGATCTAGCCACCCTTTCCATACCACGGGCAAGTGATGGCAAAAGGAGCAGGAAGTGATACTGACTGCACCCTTTTTAGGTCTTGGTGTTGTAAATGCATCTCATAACTTGCACCCCAGTCATTTAGGGTAAATATCCTGATTCCCTCTTTATGAGTGAGGAAACTGAGGCTTAGGGGAATGAAAACACCTGCCCCAAAGCACCCGGCTAAGTAAGGGTCTGACCCAGGTCTGTGTGACTTAAAGCTGATGTCTTGTCTACTAGGTTCCAGAGCTTTCTGCAAACTTCTAGCTGCTGTGAAAATCCAAAACTTTATTCCATGAGAGATTGTCAGGAAGGCTGAGAATCCACTGGTCACTTCACTTTCATTTTCAAATGTGTGCTGAGGATGGTGGCGCATGTGTATAATCCCAGCACTTGGGAGGCAGAAGAAGGAGGATATCAAGTTTGAACCCAACCAGGGCAACTGAGGAAGAAAAAGCAAAATCATTTTCAAATGTAAGGGATGAGACAGCAGTTGGGCCTGGTGGCATGTGCCTGTAAGCCTGAGGCAGGCCTGTCATCCAGCACCCCGAGAGGCCAAGGCAGAAGGATCACAAATTTGAACACAGCCTGGGCAACTTGACAACATAGCAAGATTCTAGCTCAAAAGTTAAAAAAGGGAGAGGGATGTGGTTCAGCGTGAAGATTTTAGGTTCCAGCCTCAATACTACAAGAAAGAGTATAGAAGAGAGAGCTTCTCACCACCAAAGGGGAGAACCAGGTGACCCATATCACAGATAGAGGGGAGGAAAGAAGGGGAAGGATCTCTTGTCTTGGTCGCCATTTGTAGTGTCAAGGTGTGGACTGTGAAGGCCACTGCAGAGAGAAATGACCTCCAAGGGCTCCCTAGGTTCCTGGGAGTCAAGCTAAACCATTCCCTTGCTGATTTAGAGGGTTCTGTAGTCTTTTGGATGGGCAAAGGAAGATCTCGCTGCGCTGTTTCCCCCAGAGGCTGACTGTGGACAGACCCTCCATCTAGGAGATTAACTGTTCCAGAAACTGACTGTTACCTCCCCACCTACACCTCCTGCACACAGCTTGACCAAAGACAGACACACAGAAGTAGCTTCTGATTGTCTGGAGCCGTGTAAGGCCTAGGGAAACCTCCCCTTATTTGATATATAGGGCGTTCAGTTTAGCCATCCCCTCTAAGCAGGGAGATTCAAGGACTTATTAGCAGCTGCTTACATGCTAGAGGGGACTGAGCTCAGCAGAGCTTAGCCTACAAAGTCCTCCTTTCTCTTCCCAGCCTTGCGATCTGACCTCCTGATGTTCATTCAGGCTGGAAGAAATCACCTGGAGAAATGCCAGAGGGAGATTCCCCTCCCCTTTCAGTCTAAGGACAGTAGGCAAGAGACGGCACTTGACTGCTCCCTCCTGAGTCCCTGCAGCTCCCAAGTCTCATTCACGCCTGTCTCAGACTGGACCGCCCAGTACCGCATCTACATCGATGTATTAAATGCCAGTAGTGGTGAAAGGGCAGTGTGTGTCCTGTGGTTTCTGAGAGCAAAACCAGCATCTGATAGCCCTGTGCCTGAGTGGCATCTGGTTGCTCCTGATGGCATGTGCCTGTAGCCCTGAGGCAGGGTTCTAGGGGAATGTTCTTATCTAGAGAGAAGAGCACTGGGCCTCTGAAATGCAAGGAAGCTTGCCTGTGGTCAGAGACAAGGGCAACAGGAGATGCTGGTGGATGCTGCATGGGGGAGCGCTGGCTTGAGCTGCAGGCAATAATGCAGAGCTCCAGAGAGGAGATGCAGAGTTGGGACTAGAACTTACATCTCCTACTCACAAGTTTTTTGTTGCTTGTTGGACTGGCCTGTTTTGAGCCCATCAGTTCAAGGCAGCGCCATGGCCTGCTGATGTGGTATCACCAGCTGCAAGACCTCGTTGCAGCCCCAGATCAAGGCTGGGTGTCTTGAGGCCATTTGGTGATGCACACTGACGTGGCTCTGTCAGTGGACTGGGCCAAAGGAGTGGTTGCCCAAAGAGGCGGGTCCCCTGCTGGGGCCAGGGACAGCAGAGAACTTGGCCATGGAGCTCCAGATGGGGAGCATATGGTCCCAAAATGGTACTTTCAGCTACACAAGATCATGCCTGCAAGAGAATGCAAGGGTGACTCCTAATAGCACGGGTGATCCTTAGCAGCAAGACAACCTTAACAGTAAGGATGATTTCTAACAGCACCGGGGACCCTTTACAGCAGGGGACCCCAAAGACCACCAGGGCTGTCTTCAGCTCTCACTGCCCACAGACCCTGCTGTGTGATCTGCTGTAACACAAGCGACCTGCACAGAGGCATCGCTAGCTATGGACACCAGGTGCTCTTGCCTTCGTGGGAAGAGACCCAGTCTGGTGGGACTCTAACAGGGTCCCCTGCTTCCTTTTGCTCTCTGTCTTTCTCTCCCCAACCATCCCACTCCGTTGCTCCTCGCACTGGGGAAATAAGCATTTCCTTCCAGCTGGGTGCCAGCTGCTCAGGGGACAGTTGAAAAATGGTGGACCATTGGTGGCACTGAACTGGCCAGGGAAGGGTTTGGGTGGCTGAAGTGCACCCTTGCCCTTCACTCAGAGGGGGCAGCCTTCTCATCAGCTACCAGTCACCAGGCAACTCAGAGAGGCCCTGGGGTTACTGACTCCATGTGTACAAACACCTCCTGGTGGGACCCACGCCCAGGGAGGTCTGGTGCAACACTAGGGTTACTCCAGAAGCATATAGTCAAGCACACATGGCCTCTGCCAGAGAGGGTCTCACACTCCCCACAAATGCGCACGGTCCACAGGGCCACACTCACAACCTGAGTGTTTAGCCCCCAAGTGCTCAAACAGATGAATCCAGGCTCACATTGCCATGGTGAGACACACACCAATGGGATGCACACACTGACACACTCCTGTACACAGACAGACACACTGTGCATAGAGACAGACACATATTTGATCTTGAGTCCCACTGCCCAGACACACCCTTGATGCAGCTGAGTCCTCAACTGCCCTTCCTGCCCCCATGCGTGCGCTTGCGCACGCGCGCGCACACACACACACACACACACACACACACACACACATCCTTCACTCCTCCTGACACAATTGTGCCCTGTTGTGGGGGTCTCAGACACTTCAGGGTGGCGGAAGGGGGCCCAGGGAAGGACCCACTATAGAGGGTAATGGTGGGCTTGTAAGTTTTTGTAAACAGGGATCCCTACATCATGGAGCTGCAGTGGAGATTAACTGGACCCAAAGCATCCAGGCTGCAGCCTGGCATCTACATCGATGTATTAAATGCCAGTGGTGGTGAAAGGGCAGTGTGTGTCCTGTGGTTTCTGAAAGCAAAACCAGCATCTGATAGCCTTGTGCCTGAGTGGCATCTGGTTGCCGCTGAGCTTGCTGCTTGAGTCAGGGTCATCCACAGTGCTTTGGGGTTCCCACCTCACTGTCCTAAGTCTTAAGCTCAAATACCAGCTCCCCGCATTTCTCTCATGTTGCATGGCACACCTTGTGAGCACCATAAATCATCCTCTGGTGGTCTGATAAGACTTCCCTCTAGTGCCCATGCCTCAGGAAGGGAGACTGCTAGTGACCTCTGGGTGTGACTGTTCCTTGTATGAGGAGTGGCAGACTGTCCCATACAGGGCATGCACATGTCGGGCCCAGCCCCCACAAGCCACACAGCCTCAAGCATGGAGGCCATCAGAGGTGGCCTTACTCTCTTCCAGATGTTCCCTCGGCAGTAGGCAGGAGAGTCCCCAAGAAGCCTGAACCCCTGCTCCTCATTTACATGTGGGGAAGCTGAGGCCTGGAGGGAACGTACAGCAGGGCAGCAGCATCCTATCCACCCCTAGCATTGGAGCCTCTCTCCCTAGGCTGGGGCCACAGACAGGAAGATCAGGGAGCACTGGGTGGCATCAGCCTGCAGCATAATCTAGGAGTCAGTAACCAAAGTCAAATGTCCTTCATTTGATTGAGCACTACAGTGAACAACGTCAAGGTACCAGGCGCTGCGTGGTGCAGAAGTAATCATGAGGACATCTCTTATGGCTAAAATTTTAAACTATTATACATAAATACTCCCACCTTTCTGCTCAGGGAGTAATTCCCTATTCTTTGCTAGGCACATAAATATTAATGTGTGTGTGCTAAAAAGTGTCTTTACATTATAACTACACCCAAATCCAATGTAGTCAGAGCCATATGGCTTTTGCAGCCTGCTTTGTCTTCTCTGAGGGCTAACATTTTGCTTCTCAGCTGAGCCTTTGTAAGTTTTTGTAAACAGGGGTCCCTTAGCTTTGTCACGTAACTGCTTCCCTCTAAGTTCTGTTTCTCTCATCTGTGGAACAGAAGTTTGCAGAAATCTTAAAGGGTGTTTATGAAACTGGAATGCGCTAATGTGTCTACAGTGGCAGGCAGGCTGGCACATAGTGGGGACTTAAGAGTGTCACCTATCCGATATTCTTGGTTTTGATCCACTCAGTGTCAACAATGTCCCTAGTTTTAGGTGTTGAATGGCTTCTGGGAAAGTACATTGAACTAGGAAATGACTGATCTAGGAAATAACTGAGCCCATTTTTAAATATACATCATGAGCCTTTTAGTAAATTTGACAGGGGCCACTTTTTATTTTTTATTTGTATTTAATACATAAAAGCACCTGTGCATTGTAGAAGGAATTAGAAAGGAGTTTTATAAGAAGCTGGAAAGAAAACTTATAACCCTACTGGATCTGTCAGAGTTCACTGCGGAAGCAGAACCAATGGCCAAGTACAGATACACATACGAAGAGATGTATTTTTAAGAAACTGGATCACATAACTGCGGGAGCCAGCAAGTCCAAAATTGGTAAACCAGACCAACTCAGGTCTGGTCTACCAGAGACTCAGGCATGAGTTAACACTACAGTCTTGAAACACCATTCCTCCTTCCTCATCAGGAAACCTCAGTTTCTCTTAAGCCATCCACTGATTAGATAAGGCCCACCCTTCTAAGGCCCACATCATCAAGAGTAATTTTCCTTACTTATAGTCAAATAATTGTAGGTGTTGACCACATATATAAAATACTGTCATAGCAACTAGATGAATCTTTGACCAAACAACGGGATGCCATATGCTAGCCATACTGACAGAAAAATGACCCACTATACCTACTATCCAGAAGTGCCATGGTATTAACATGTTATTTGCCTCTGCATAGATTTCGGTCACCAGGTAATTTTTTTCTTTTGATATTGGAAGTCGAACTCAGGACCTTGTATTTTCAGGCAGGCACTGTGCTGCTGAACTATATCCCAGGCCCTCGATGGGTAATTTTTAAAGAAAGTTGTTATTTTATGCTATGTGGAACTTTATATTCTTGAGTTTTATTTAACATCGTATCTTGAACACATCTTCACCTGGCTAAAATAAGCCTCGGCACCTTTCCTTCTGGTGGAAGTGTAGAATTCCATTTGTGATACCATCACTCTGTACTTAGTTTGCCTGGTCCCTTGTTCTTGGACACCTGCCTATGTTGTTTCCAGCCTTTCACTTAATAATTTCAAAGAAAGGTGCAGTGAACATCCTTCCTGGTGCAGCTTTGCCCACATACAGTGGACGCCCTCCCAGGCCCTGATCAGCTATGGATGCCCACCGGGCCCCCTTTACTGCAGTGACTACCACTAACAACAGCTCAGCACTGCCTCTTCTCAGCAAAACAGTCACTGGACCAACAAGAGCGAGTAGCTTGTCCCAGGAAGAAATGTTCCAGCGCGAGGGGGTGGAGGCAGCCCGGGGCCAATAAGGGACTGCCACGAGGAAAGGGCACGCAGGCCACGGCCACGTCTCTTTCCTTAGGGTGGGCAGTGCTGCGGGGCTCCGTACCTCCCAGAGCTACCCTCGGGGTCAGGCTAGGGTGGCTGCAGCTGAGGCTCCTCTGTCTTGCTAAGAGCAGCCTCCAGTACTACACTCCGCCGCCTCTGACTGGCTCAGGCAGCACCTCTGTTGTCTTAAAGACTAACTCCTACTGAAGACAGCACAGCTTCCTCACTTCCCATGTGCACTGGGTGTTATCCTGTGGGGTGGCCCCACACCATATTACCACTCACAGCCTGGAAGGGGTGGCGCCTGTGTAGGTAGAGAACCCTGAAGCCCAGCACTTCTCCTCCAAAGCCCAAGATGAAGGATGGGGAGAGAGAACCCGGTACTGGAAAGAAAGGAAAGGATATTCCTGGGCCTTTTGCTTCCCTTAATGCACAAATGCTTGTCCATCTCTTGGTGAGACTGAAAATCTTCTGTGGAATATGTCATTTCCCCAGTGGGCTTTTCCCCCAACATTGAGAACCAGGAAGTGAAGCACAGGAATGCTGCTAGTTTTAGAAAATAGAATAGCATAGTCCTGGGAGAAGTCATCTCAGTGACCTGAATTGTCCACAGAGGTAGCTGAGATGAGGAGAACATTCTTCAAATTATTGAGCTCCTTGGCTATGAACAGACCCATTCAAGAATAGAAAATGTGGCCATTCTTTCTGTCTCTGCTTTAGCTTACTGTGACCTTGGCGAAGACTCTCACCTTCTCCGGGCTTCAACTTCCCACAGCTGCCTTCCAAGGTGGTTCTCCCATCTAAATCTGACTCCTTCTACCTATGACAGTTCCTTCTCCCTCTGGCTCTTCAGATGGAAGTGCGGTATTCCGAGGCTGCTTCCACAGGCCTGACAACCTCTCCCTGGCCTTGCCTGTGACGGCTGCCATGCCGAACATGTCTGTGGACAAGTGTGTAGACTTCTGCACAGAGAAGGTGAGTGCAGGCCCCTGCTCGCAGCACTAGGGGGTGGGGAGGGAGGGCTGAAAGAGCAGAACGCTATCTGGAGAAGCTATAGTCAGGACAGAAGAGGTCACAGACGCAGATCTGGGACATGGGAGAGGAATATGGCTATTGCATGTGGTTTCCATGGGCGGAGGGCAGAGTCTGCCCCTTGCGGGGAGTGTGTGCTGAAAATGCTCAGGGATGAGGGAAGTGTTTGAACTGGGTGTATATACACAAGGAGGAGCCTGGCAGGTCCACAGCACGACCAATCCCACCATGGGACAGAGTGAGCTCGCCGTCACTGCAGGTGCACAAGCAGAGGCAGGGCAGGGCTGGCATCCACAACTTCAGGCACTGGGTGGCAGTTAACTGAACAATCTACAGATCCCTTCTCAGCTTGAGATCTTTGGTGCCTGACCATTCACCCATCCTCCCTAGCCAGACCATGACAGATCAAGGGAGAAAGCTGTGCTTGTACACTTTGTGCTGCCCCAGTGTCTGGCGTGGAGCTGGGCACATAATGGGCAATCAGCGATGCCTAGGGAGTGCCAGCCTTCCTTTAAAAGGAACTAATTACATGAGTGTGCAGAGAACCATCCCTCTTCCCTTCCAAAGCATTCTTTCATTCATTTACTCTCAAATACTGAATGAGGACCTACTGTGTGCTAGGGCCCACGCCACATGCTGGGGATGCAAGTTAACAAGCTCTGGTGTCCATCCATTAGGCTACTGGTACTGACTGAGGACCTGAGCCCTCCTCTGGGTACTCAGACCTCACCCACACTCCTGACCCCATTCTGCTCTGCCTGATCCTGCTGGGCTGCTTCTCTCCATGGCTCCTCGGGCGTGAAGCCTCTCTCAGGAAGGCTGAGAGGCTGCGGCAGCGCAGAGGCTGAGTGTGCTCAGGCCATCCTCCCCGGAGCTCCTGGGGGCCACAGTCTTACCACAAACCCATGAGGTTGAGTTGTTCAACCTCATTTCACAGGTGAGAAAAGCAAGACTCAGGCATGAAGCTCCTTGCCCAGGCTCACAGCACGAGTGAGCACAGAGCTGAGGTTGACACTAGTGGCTGACTCCAAACCCATGCCCCCAGCTTCCAGAGTGTCCGGGATGCTGCCGTCTCTAGGCATTCTCCGAGTGCTCCCTGTGCCCTAAGGCATCCTGGAAGGGAGGGGCGAAGTCCATGAGACTACAGAAGGCTGAGCCTCCCATGGTCCAGCCTTCTCCCTGGGCAGAAATCTGCACAGTGTTCCCTCTAGGCAGACATTCCTCTCTCTCTGGATGCCTGGAGAAGCCTAAAGATCAGCCAGAGCAGGGAGACCCATGCACAGGAGACCCAGAGGCCACATGGCCAGCCAGCAGGACCGGTCAGGCTACACAAGTGAATGGCGGATGGGAAGGCCCCTCCACAAGCCTCCCTCCTCCTATCTTCTTGGATCTCCTTGGGGTCCAGAGGAGAAAACTGAGGGGATCAGGTGGGTGGGGAGAGAGTCACCAGTGCCGAGTGATGAGAGTCTAAGGTGACTGAGCAGGCTCCAGGCTATGTCACTAGCTAGAGAACATCATCACCCATGGCCCAAGCAGACGTGCCTCTGTATCAGCACCTCTCCTGTGCCCCTCAGCCAGAGACCACAGTTCCTTTCTAGTACCTGTTAGAAAGAAGCCAAACCTGCAGTGACTAGTTCGCTGGACACAGCCCAGCAGTGTGACTTGGCCTGGTCCTGAGTTCTTCCCAGACTGGCTCCTGGGGAGACTCCAGGCTGTGGGTCTGGTTTAGAGGCACAGTGGACACAAATAGTCACTTGCCCTCCAAATGTCAGGTCCACCCTGCTCCCGCTCAGCTGTCCCGTGGGCAAAGTGAAGCAATGGGAGGCAGCTCTTTCAACAGAGCCCCTGGCTCAGCATCCAAGTCAGCATCCTTTGTGGCTCCACAGGACAGAGTCAGACAGTCTCTCCGAAAATGCACGCCACGTGTCACCATTGAGCAAGGGGCTGTGTACTGTGGTGTGTTGCAGGACACAGAGAAGCGTCTCCTTCTCAGTTCTCTTTCAAGTCCTCCAGGAGCGAGCTGCATCTCGAGGCTCAAGTGTCTTTCGTACATCCCTCAACTAATCTCTCTTTTGCAGGAGAAACGGAGCTGACCCCAGGTTCAGCATCTTGGCAGGCGAGAGCACCTGGGTAGAATGTAATTACAGTTCCTCATCCGTATCTGAGGGACATGCACACTGGGTGCCCTGCAGATACCAAAGTCCAAGGGTGCTCAAGTCCTTTATATAAGGCAGCATAGTATTTGCACAGAACCTACGCACATCCTCCTGAATACTGTAAACCAGCCTTAGATAATTTATAATACCCAATACAGTGTGAATGCTATGGAAACAGTTGCTGTATGCTATTGTTTAGGGAATAATGGCAAAGAAAAGGAGATCTAAACATGTTCAATACAGATGCATATTTTCCAAATATTTCCAGTCCATGGTTGGTTGAATCTGTGGGTGTGGAGCCTACAGATTGTTTTGTTCCCGTGACATGTGGTATTTGCATTTAGAGTACAGAAATATGCATCAGGGCTGCGTGTCCCCCAAGTGCTTCCTGTAGTAATTAGTGATGTGAAATTTCCTCTGGAGTTTCAGTTTTAAAAATTGAGTTGACTCAAGCCAGGTGTGGTGGCACACGCCTATAATCACAGCACCCTAGGAGGATGAGGCAGGAGGGATGATGGCAAATTCCGACCTTAGCCTGGGCAATTTAGCAATTTAACAAGATCCAGTCCTAAAAGTAAAATTTTTAAAGAAGAGCTGACTTTGAGGAGTCAGGTAAGTAGGAAGTAAAGGGGCACAGAAGGACGGAATCACAAAGGCTGGGCTCCCTGATGAAGTCGGGACACTCCGGAGTTAGAGAGTGATGGGGAGGGGGGCTTGCATGCAGATCCTGTGCTTGTCCTCAGTCCAGGGCTGTGCAGGGACTGTGACTCTCTTCCTCTGCCTCTTCCTCTCCCACTCCATCCTCAGGAGTACCCGCTGGCTGCTCTCGCGGGCACCGCCTGCCACTGTGGGTTTCCCACCACAAGGTTCCCCCTCCACGAGAGAGAAGACGAACAGCTCTGTGCCCAAAAGTGCAGTGCAGAGGAGTTTGAGAGCTGCGGGACTCCCAGCTACTTCATTGTGTACCAGACACAGGTCCAAGGTGAGCTTCTCTGCCACGTGTATCCTGGCCATCTGGGCCAGAGGACAGGGCTGGGGGACTTGGCTAGGCTTAGAGCTGCGGTGGACAGTAGAGGAGGTGCTCTGGGAGATTCTAAGAAGCCTGTCTCTGTCCACAGTCACTAGGGACCTTTGGTGGTTCGTTTCTAATAGTAAACGCAGTGAGATTGGGTGGGGAGAGACACCCGAGGCTCCCACTGGCTGCAAGACAGACCTGTGATCGCGGGCAGGTCATTCCCCTCTCCAGGCCTCTGTTGAGGGACTTACCTGAAGCCATACTGTTTATAAAACCTTCCTCCTGACCGAAGCGTAATGCATGGTGGTTGGCACTTGGGTGAGGGTGTAGGCATTCTCACTGGGACACTTAGCCCCAAAGGATTCACCAGTGCCTGAACATACTGACCACACACTCTGAACCAATCTTACGGCAACCTGCATCTCGTTTAGGGCCTTGAAGCCCACAGGAAGCTGACGCTCTGGGCAGTGTCATCCTCACTTCACACACGAGAGAACCAAGACCAGGGCGCTTCAGAACTAGCCACAGTTACACTTCAGTGAATGCGATTTGCATTCAGGTCTCTGACTCCAAAGACCCTCCTAGAAACCTCTGTGCATGGTGTGAAGAACATTCCCCCCACCCTCTGCAGCCTGAACAGCCAGCAACACACTTTGGGGGCAAACCTTCTTCCTTCCCATCTTCCTGTAACCAGGCCACCACAGACAGATGGGCAGGTTGGGCACTGTACAGGAATGGCCACCAAGAGAAAAGATGCCTGAAAGGCAGCCCATGCGGTCACACCATCCATTCCAGATGGCAGCACCTCTGCCCAGAGGAAAAGGCATTTGCTCTTTTTCGATTTGCACAAAAGCACTGAAGAGCTTGCGGCAGCCCCACTGAAGCCCATCCCATTTGGCATGGTGGGTACTGATGCTGGCCAACCATGGCCACTTCCATGGCAGCTAAAGTCCTGCTGACAGCCTCCTGAGCAAGTAGCTGTCCTGGCCCCATCCATGCTCGGGTGAGGAGGGATGAGTGCTCTTAGTTTTCCGGGCCGTGTCAGTTCATCTGGGTAGAACCATGGGGCCATCGCCGGAAGACGGGCATAGTAGATTAATTATGCTGTGACCATGAGTAGACCTGACGTGGCCTGCGTGGATGCTGGAGTGTTTCCAACAGCAGAGAAACAGGCTCAGTGGATGAGTTTGCTCATTCTCTATGCCCTGGCCCAGGCCATCACTGCTCCTCAATTTTTCCACGTCACCCTGGCACATGCAAAGAAGGTTAGAGCATCATGTGGCTTATCAGGCTGCCAGGCACCTGGTCCACCTGGGGACCCCGCTGCTGCTTATTGAGAACCTACTTTGTCTTCCAGTAGGCTTAGAGTTTCTGTTTTGATGTTGAGGTCTATGATCCATTTTGACCTGAGTTTGGTGCATGGTGATAGACTGGGGTCTATTTTCAGTTTTCGGCAAGAGGCAAGCCAGCTTTTCCAGCACCATTTATTAAACAGGCCTTCTGTTTTCCAGTGGGTTTGGTTGACCCCTTTGTCAAATATTAGGTAGCTGAGTGGGTTTTT